>PPOB02000001.1:1093552-1330669 GCA_003708405.2 Candidozyma heveicola
TTTTTTTTTTTTTTTTTTTTTTTTTTTTTTTTGCACCGATTTTGTGGAAATCCGATCATCTCATCAAGTGCTGCATTGGTTCTACTATTAATGCCACAGAGACTGATGAAGGGCTCAATTTTCCTTAATTAAAAACTAGTAGTGAAAGAATTCAATAACAATTTCGAAAACCTCCCCATTGTCTTAGATTCTTTTTTGCTTTTCAAGGCTTCGAATAAATGCCGATATAAGAGCGTTTGTTTAGCATTTGCAAACGAGGTTCTTTAGGGCTCAACGAACCGCTAGATCTCATTAAATCTTGGTGGTAAAACAGTCTCGAATTTCCCGTTTTCGGAGAATTCAATCCATCCGCATCATACGCCAGTTACCTCATCGATCAGCGCCTAAAAGCGGCCATCTCTCTTTTGATTTCGAACCACTAGACCGTTTTATATGTTTAGGGACTGTTTCCAAGAAGAATGACGGATACGATTGGTTAACAGTGAAGACATGATGATGGAAGAGGGCATCAATGTGACCGGTCAATTGTTCGCTCAGCAAATTTCAACAATTTCATATGGCACACCCCCTTGAACTAACAAGGGGATAATAAAAATGTTTTTACCCCCGGGGAAGTGGATCTTATCGTCGATAACCAACAGGTTTGCAAGCACGGTGTAGGCAAATATGTCCAATGAGAGTTTCCTTTGTTTCATGACACTGTCTGAGATTACTGACATGTCAGCCTTAAATTCGGCGACGGCGTAAGAGTCGCTATCAATTTGTGTTCATAGAATCAAGGTTGTCAGTGTGCATCGTTACTTCTTGATTCAATTCCTTTCTCAAATCATCAAGGCGATCAAACGCGTAGTTCTTCAAATATTTTGAAATCACCAGTGAGGGAATCGAATGCTGGTTAATGACGTTTATGGAATGATTGTGATCATTCTGTGAGGAATTATTCAAAACAGTTTTCAACTCAGAAGCCGACGTAGCATTCTCAATGATCCTCCTATTTTGAAGTCTACGATGTTTAGAACCAGGGCCGTCTTGGCTATAGAGAGCTTGTTGAATAAAAAACTCAAGTTGATATGACGGAGAGTTCAGGAAGACTGCGTCGTGATCCTTCTTTGTCTCAGGCCGGAAATTATATAGTTGTCTTCTTGGACCTTTCTTTTTAACTTTTCTGAGTAGATCAACTATCACTTGGTCCTTTCCACCACTTCTATTTTTGTTGTCATTTTTGTTATTTTCATTATGATTGTGGGATCCGTTTTTATCTCTTTCTCGAATTTTAGAGTCAATAAGCGCAGCTGCATTTTGAAGTGCTCCTGCATTACGTCTCAAACTCCTTCTATTCTCCGCATTCTGGGGGTTGAATCGACTCTCAATTTCAGAGGCAGAGCCATTCAGCATATCTTGATCTCCTTCATTTTGCTGATAGTAAGGGTACTTCAGTTTATCGTATTCAGATAATTCTCGTGTATGATTCTGAACATGAGAGGAGTCATTTTTTCTTGAAGAACCATGCACCGAAGTCAGGATTTTGCGGGCAGATGCTATATGATGACCTTGAGCTGTTTTTGAAATGCTTTCCGCCCATGCTTGGAGAGTTTGATTTCGTCCGTTGTTTGGGGGTGGATAATCGATCCCGGGGTGTTGATTTCGAGTCGATTTCATTTAATTCTGAAAAAAAAGTAAATTGAATTGACGGTTTTAAATCGGATATCTTCTCCACTTGAGAGGTGTACCTGCATATAACTTACGTTCCAATACAGCGAATATATTGGTGCCACATGCAGAATAATCAATAACATCCGATATGGTGTAATGGCTAGCACAGTTCGCTCTCACCGAGCAGATCGGGGTTCGATTCCCCGTATCGGAGTTCTTTTTTTTTTCTTCTTTCATGAATGAGACCGGAAGAGAAGCTTGCTACTATCGAGATTCCAGTCTGTCTTTTTAACTTCCATGCATTATCATCATTTAGTTGATGATGTTTCTATATAAGGTCTAGTCCAAGCTCGTATAGATGATCTTGGTAGTTGTCCATCCTCTGGTCTTCTTCATCAGTATCGACCAAGAAAATTGTATCAAGTATGTGATCTTTCTCTATCGCGAGCTTTTCCTTGCCGTAGTCGGAACAAAACTTCACCGATGCAAGCATGGCACATACAAGGTTGTCATTAGTGAAGCTGGGCATCTTACCAGCCTTATATTGCTGTTCTGTTGGCACCATCAACTTCTTTGGGTCGATTTCTTTCTCCGTAGCGCCAGACGGCAAAAAGAGAGAGTCATCGGTGATGAGTGTTTTTAAAAGTCCTCTGATATTGACTTTGTAGACGGTGGTGTCAGACACAGAAACGGCGAGCACGAGCTCGTCTTGAAAGTCGAAGACTCTCATGGCCTCTTTTTTACCAGGCGTAAACACTCGCCAATGTGAAAGCCCATTGGGAATGAGCGCGTTGGTCCCGGAGCATAGCTTGTAAGGTTTCAGCGGGTCCCATGGGACAATCTCGATATTAAGGGAGACAAAGGAGGAAACATGGCTCATCTTAAACACATCCTGAGGTACACCATCAACCATAATTGTGTCCTTTACAACAACAACCAAGTTTGGTCTGTAGAGATCGTTTCCACAACCACAGCGAACCAAATGAGCGCGAGCGAATCCTACCCAGATCTCTCGTCCCTCGGGAATTATTTTTTGAATTGCAGTAGAGTCCTGCTTTTGTGATTCTAAGACATGTCGAATGTTGGCCATCTGCGTACCACCTCTGAATGGTCCTATGGAAGAAGACGTCTTGAGGTTTTCATTTTGTTCGAAAACGAAGCCACACTTGCCTGTTTCAAGGTCACATTTGAGTACTTGCATGCTTGCCCATCTGTAGACAAAAAGCATAGTCTTATCGTAGCCATTTTCTTTGCGATCGGCATCGCTGACCATTGGCGTCCAATTCTTCTGCTTCTCTTGACGAGGCATATTCTTGATGCGAAGCTCGACTGATTTGGTATACGTTGAATTGTCTGAAGGTGCATTCAGGATATCGTCGACATTAAGCTTGCCCTGCTGAAGCTGCCATGGGAAGCTCACCCACATAGAGCGGTATGTCATCGGCCTCTTCAAGAGCATATCGTCTTCGTCGTCGTCAGCAAACGCGTATTTTTGGTGGTGCAAGTTGTATACCATCATGGGCTCCTCGTAGCCCTGTTTGTTCTTCACAAGGATCAACCGAGGGTCCTCTGGGCCAAGATACCGCATTTCTTTGTCCGACAACTTATGGAAAAATGGCACAGGAACAAGCAGTGGGTAATGTGCTACCATGAAGCCTTGCTTCTCCACGAAAAACTGGGCACCCTGATCATTAGTAGGCACCACAAGACTAATGTCCTTCACCTCTTGCCAGTTTTCATCATACAACTGCGCGTAAGCAAAAGAAAACTTTGGGTCCCGTCTATTTCCATCTTGAGCATACGCCAAACGCGATATCATGAGGTGGTAACCATACTCTTCTAGGTACACCGAGGACCCAGCGAGTCGAAACCAATGGCGATGGCACACCTGGTACTCCAACTGCAAGCGTATCTGGTAATTAAAATATGGCGCCATTTCATTCAAATATTCGTCATCTCCACGATCTATGCTCTTTATTAGTCTCAGCACAATGTCACAGAGCGGGGTGTGCAAGTTGGTAGGCTCACTTACCTCGGTGGACACGTTATTCTGGATCTGGTCACACGCGTGTAAATCCATATTTATATCTTTGGATGCGTCGTAAATCTGGAATGGGTGTTTATGGAAAACCTCCTTCTTCATGGGGTTACTTTCAGGGCGATGCTTCTCCACATGTTCGTAGCGGTAGTTAGGGTTATCTCGGAGAGAGGGCGTGTTTTGTACGAAATCGGGAATGGCGGATATATCTAGCGGGATGGAGCTAGGAAGAACCAATCTCGAATTGACAGGTCGAAGCTTGGGAGCCAGCTTGAACCGGGGGAAATGGGGACCAAAGCTAAGATGCCATAGGATAATAAAAGTGATAAGAAGGGCAGCCCCATACCTGGTAAATTGCCTGGCCATATTACCTCTTCAAATGTCTGTATATGGAGGTTCAGAAAAGAAAATGTAGTTTTCACGCGGAGTTCTGTCACAGAATTGTTTCACCTAAGGTAGACTTTGTTCTGTTCACAAAGAGTGCACAGAGTGCATATAGAAACTCAGGAATTCAGGAACGATCGCTCCTGTCTACGGGACAAGCGCAATACCGTGTATGGGGTTAATGGTTTATGCACAGATTATTTGGACTGCTTTTGCTCGTCTGACGTTAAGTTCAATTGCTTGAGCATCTTGCGTGCTGTGGTGATGTTCACGTCCTTATCGGTTTTTTGGGCCTGCTTGCTGGTATTGAGCTTCTCTGGGTGAGGCTTCAATGAAGATGCAAGCAGCGGATGGGTCAACCCGTCGTCGAGATCGATATCCTCATCGTCAACGTCATCTTCTTCGTCTTTATCATTGTAGTCATCACCATCTTCATCCTCGTCTTCTCCATCGACAAACTCGTCGTCGTCTTCATCGTCATCGTCTTCATCTTCGTCGTCGTCGTAGTCGTCAGTGTAATCGTCGTCGTAGTCGTCATCAGTGAAGTCGTCGTCGTCCTCCTCCTCGTCTTTTTTCGTTTCCGACTTGTCACCACTGCTGAACATCATGAAATTCTTGAGCGGTGACGTGAAGGATGCCGACACGGGTCTCTCCTTCTTGGGTGACGCTGCCTCGGTGTTGCCTTTCTCAAAGTCCAACGACCGAACAGAGTAGAGGTCTGGCAGTCCAGGTGCTGGTACAGACCCAAGCTTTGGCAGGTTGGGCGTCGATTTCAAGGATGTAGGCTCCGCCTCGTCGTCCTCCAAATCGCTGAAGTCGCTGAGATTCGTCAATGGTTCTCTCCAGTAGTTGAGGTCCGTAAACTTCTCGTCTGGCTTTACCATCTCAGGGTAGCTCGAAAGACTTCGAGGTGAGCCTGGTGAATTGGGGGCTTCCATCTGATCTTTGGAGTGAATATACTGGTTGAATTGGTCCTCATTCCAGAAAGGACTCACCTCGCTGATAAGCTTCAAAGGTGGGAAGAATTGGTCAACAAGCTCCCCAATGTGTAAATACGAAGATCGATAACCGGCAAGTTCAAGCAACTCCATGTGCACTTCTCCGTATGGGTTGATGGTGAAGATACGATGCGAGGGGATACGTACGCTTCGATAACTGATGGCATCGGTGATACGATTGCCAAACCCAGCGTAAAAGGGCGTTCTCTCGTCTGTGTCGTCAGCAGCCTGGGTTTCTCCACTCTGGTAGAAGTATAAGCTACTTATATCCCTCAAGCACGCCATCTTGAACACTTCCGGCTTCTTGAGAATAATCTCACGCCTCAAGGCTGCCATTGTTCTGTCGGGACTGAGAATAACGGGTCCTTTCGGAAGCTTAACACCGTCTTGATTGATACTGTCCAAGTACTGACGGGTGGTATCTGCCTGTCCCACCGACCTCGCTGTTAGATACACAATGTTGTACCCGTTACGTGCAATGTCCTGGAACAACTTGGCAACACCAGGATGAGTCCAGTCTCTTCCGATCATGTTCAAGACATGGCCAAGAGCGTCGGACTTGGTGATGGTGCCATCAATGTCGGAGATCACAATTGGAGTTGTGGCTTTCCAGAAATACAAATCTGAAACGACTTGAGAATTTCCTTGGTTGAGCTTGAAGCGAAGTTTATTCTGGCCATAGTTGAGCTTCATCAGGCGCAATTGTTCCGAAGTCAAACGCAACGTCTTGAAGTACGTCTGGTCCAGCTCCTTGTGGTCAATTAAAGAACTGGGTGTGTGGGAGAGCGGAGCAGGAGTCGGCTCCTCGCTCAGCATTGAAAGGTTGTCTGCGTTCATGAGATCACTCTCGGCGGCCTCGTCGCCCTCCTTGTTTATGATTCTAATCTTGCCGTCTTCATCCTTGCAGACGACTCCTTGTAGTAGGCCAAAGTCGTTGCCATCGACCTCGTCAGATATAGGGTATTCTTTGCCATGAAGCAAATTGTTCATTTCACGCAAAAACACTTTTTGCACGAGTTCATCAGATTCGTCAATGTTCTTCTGCGAATTGGGCTTGTAGCCATCCATGTCTAGCACCATGTCACCGTTGATGTCGATTTTCGAGGGGATGTTGAGCTTTTTGGTGATTTTCTTGGCCTTTTCGAAGGCCATGCGCAGAATCAGCGAAGGTGTATCGCTTCTGGAAGGCACGTTTTTAGGCGGAGGGGTGCTTTTATCGAGCCCGATCTTCAGTTCAATATCATTCAGAGCGTTAAGATCCAAGGCCTCTGGTTCACTCTTGTGCAAATCTGTCAGAGAAGCACCTGGGGACCCAGGAGGTGACGATCTGGGCGACCCATAGGGAGACAGTTCAGCTGAGATCACTGGGGATGTCACCACCAGCAGGGACAAGTCACTGGCATCGGTGGCAAAAACGAAGAAGGCCTCGCCTCCTTCACCCAACTTCATGGGCAAGTCCGTCTTGATATCATTAACATAGAGATCAATCTTCTTTTGCAGCGGTTTGATGATCTGAAACTTGCCGAAGCGAACATGCCACGGGGAGCAATGCAAGGTGCCATCTGGCTGCTCAATGACAATAATGTCGATGGCTCCTGAAAGGGTGGCCGGATTTAAGGAGTTCCACTGGTTGTAGACGTAGTCTCCAACTTTTCCCACGTATTGCATTGAGTAGATGTGGTATTCTTTGAGGGTCTCGTATGAATGTGGAGGCAAGCGCACTTGGTCCTGTACTAAGCCGAGGGTCCCGCCGTTTCGAATGCTTAGCAAGAAGCAAAACGGATTATTTTAAACGAATTGAGTTGATTACTGATAATTCGGTGACTTGAAAAACGGTTTTTTGGAAACAGGATGGCTGGTTGTCTTGAGAATGACGGAGCTGACGTCTGTGGGAATTGCCCAAAGAGGAAATACTATGAAGTGCAAGAAACGGCAGAGATACATTCGTTTTGGGTGGGTTAGAAAATCTCTCTGAAATTACCTAAGCGTCTGATTACCAGGCGAAAGTTTGGCCTTGTTGTTGGTTTCCCAATCTTTGGGTTTGGCTGCTTCGCAACCGAATGCACGACGGGCTATTTTGGATGGTAATGGCATAAACCGCCAATAAAGTGTGTCGAAATTGGTGCAAGACCATCTCTAAAATTTTCAAGATTACACCTCTCTTAGTGATTCTGTTAATTTCAGCAAAAGAAACTGAATTGCTAATTACAGTGCCTGGGCAATCCCGGGTGTATCGGATGTAAGCTTGCTGTGGTGATATCTCAAAACCAGACTAATTCCCAACGCTTTCCATGATCTCCGAGCGGAATGACTTAAAATAGAAAGAAGCTTCAACGGTCTCAATCATAATATCAAGCCATGGGACAAAGAGCATGGGGTGCACGGTAAATGTTATGGATCCTGCTTATCTTACCAAGATATGATTGGACATACCCCATCGAAGAAAGAATCCCGCCAAAACAGCTTGCAACTTAGGCGAGATGGGAAATGAGAGTAAATTATATCACAACAGGAGGTTTGAATTATACAGCGACCTAGCCTGGAAAAAATCACGCAATGGTAGAACTTGCCAGATTTGCAGCCACCGTGAGCGGCCTCCGTTGCACAAAATATTTACTCTAAGGAGACATTCAGCTGAGGAAATATCCAATGACCGCTGATGCGAGAAATTCATAGAAAATCAGCCTTTCGGTACTTCCATCCGGCAAAGCCTAGTACCAGTTCAACATCCCCAGTAGATCCGGTAACCTACGAAATACACCATCCCGAGAACACTAATTCTCTCTGGTATAGATACGTTATTGAATAGCAACGTAAATTCGAAAATTCGCCAAACCATCCAAAATCGGTGTCTTCTAAATGGGAGCCCAAAAGCTTAGTAGCTCCTTCGAGAACCGCGATACTCTTCCCCAGTAAAACCCTGGCTTACTTAAATATCACCCCCTTCGGAATATTTCTACCTATTAAATGCCTTCCGCTGCTCCTTGTGGCAAGCGGAGGTCTCCGAAAGAGGCATCATGTTCCGAGTTCGATGCACCACTAGTCGTAGAGTAAGTAATCAGGTAGAGATACAGCGTTCAGAATCTAGCCAGATGTTCCTTGCTATCTAACTATACTCCATGTCAATAATGCAATAAGACGAAGACACTCTGATGTCGTTTATGTGGCACTGAACTCAGAGATAGTCGCCATGTGAATAAAGCCCATTGGTTTCAGATCAACTTTCGCCCACCTCCCAAAAGCAAAAATAGCCTTCATGCCCCATTCTCCTATTTCAAGCCTCAAATCACATTTGCACACGCTGAAGTGCCGTTCGAAAAAAGCACGATGCCTAAAAAACGCCTGTGGCTTGACTTACCCGTTCAAAGCCTCTCTGGTCCAGCTCATTAGTCCCCAAGAAAAAGACAGAAAACGCTGTCTTTATCCCCAATTCTTCGACTCTTGTCCTCTTCCATGCTTCTTTTTTCTTCTCGAGCAAAAAAAAAAATCGTCCCACTCCTATTCACCTCAATTCCCCTGACCTTGTCTTCTGCACGGACTGCGTCGATAAGATCTGTGCGAGCCTTCAGTGATTTTTTGCTTTCACCACTTTTCAACCACAATGTCATCTTTGGAAAAAGCACACTCGCAGAATTTCGGGATGGAAAAGGCGTCCGATAAAGAAAGGGACAGCGACTCCACGTCGTCGATGGCCCAGAAGGGCGAGTTGAAGAGAACCTTCTCGGTGTGGTCTGTGCTTGGTATCGGTTTTGGTTTAACCAACTCGTGGTTCGGTATTTCTGCCTCTCTTATCACTGGTATCCAATCGGGAGGTCCTTTGTTAATCGTCTACGGTATCATCATCATTGCCTGCGTTTCTTACTGTATTGGCATTACCCTCTCTGAGTTGTCTTCTGCTATACCGTCTGCTGGTGGACAGTACGTGTGGACTAGAGTCTTGTCCCCCAAGAAATACTCGAGTTTCCTTGCCTACTTGTGTGGCTCTTTGGCCTGGGCAGGTTCGCTTTTTACTAGTGCATCTATGGCACTTTCTGTCGCTCAATCTGTCATGGCGTTCTGGGTTCACATGCATCCTTCCCATGAAACCAAGTCCTGGCAGACATTCGTTGTTTACCAACTAGTCAACCTCATTTTGATTTTGTTCAACTGCTACGGCAAATATTTGCCTTACATTGCAAATGGCGCCTTGTACATTTCGTTGTTTTCTTACTGTGCAATCACAATCACCGTGCTCGTGTGTGCTAGAGGAAATTACGCCGACCCAAGCTTCGTTTTCACTGACTTTGAAAATAACACGGGCTGGACTACCTCAGGAATTGCCTTTATCGTCGGTTTGGTCAATCCCAACTGGAGTTTTTCTTGTCTTGACTCTGCTTCCCACTTGGCTGAGGAGGTCCACGGTGCTGACAGAGTCATTCCGATCGCTATCTTGGGAACCGTCACTATCGGATTCCTCACTTCGTTCACTTACTCCATCGCCATGTTCTTCTCCATCACTGACTTGGATGCCATCATTCACGGAGGAAGTGGCTTGCCTATCTTGGACATTTACTACCAGGCCTTGAACCATAGAGCTGGCTCGCTTTGTCTTGGAATTCTTATTTTCTTCACTGCTTGTGGCTGTACTATCTCGTGCCACACATGGCAGGCCAGACTCTGCTGGTCCTTCAGCAGAGATAACGGTTTGCCTTTTTCCAAGTACTTGTCCATCATTGACCCCAACTTGGGTGTGCCCTTGAACGCTCACTTGTTTTCTTCCTTCTGGGTCGCCATATTGGGATGCTTGTACTTGGCTTCGTCAACCGCATTCAACTCCATGGTTGTCGGGTGCATTACGTTCCTTCTCTTGAGTTACTTGGTCCCCACGATCTGTTTGCTCTACAGAGGCCGTAACAATATCAAGCACGGGCCCTTCTGGCTAGGTAAATTTGGCCTTTTCGCTAATGTGATGACAATTGCCTGGGCTATCTTTGCCTTGGTGTTCTTCTCGTTTCCTACATTCATGCCAGTTACCGCTGGCACCATGAACTACGTTTCCGTGGTTTATGCGGTATACCTTATCTTCACCTTGGGCTACTGGTTTTTCCCCATCAAGAAGTATGCTTGCAGGGAACTGTTTGCCGGCGGTCTCGGCAACAACGAGGAAGAGGAATTTCCAGACGTGTGTCTCACGGAGTTATAGAGTTGCATCTTGCATTATAAAATCGTTCAGTTCTTCAACAGGATATCGAACCTGGCAATACCACTCAAAATAGAAAATTATACTACGTTTCAAAAATGTACGAATCCTCTGACACCTCTCTTTCAGTTCTCTCGATCCAGACAGGTTCTTAATGGATTCAGTCAATCTTTCCATCATCTATCGCATTCACTTACAACAGATCCTGGGTTGGCACGGTATGGACACAAGACAAAAACTGCCCCGTTATCCAAGGCGCCCTCCCAGCTGTAGAGATGCACTGTCTAATGTGATGGATACTTTTGGACAAAGTTATAGAAGAAAAAGAAAGGGCAGGATTTTCTCATTTATATATGCCCCAGCCGATGCGCTCCTTCACTCCGGGTAACATTCGCATGTTGCGAAACTCTGAAAACAGATCTATAAACACTAGCACCAAAGAAACAACCGCCATTTTCTAGACATTCCAAAGGTGCCCGAACCATCTAATGTCTCTCTTTGGATCAAATAACACGTCAGCAAATAAACCTGCTGGAGGTTTGGGCTTTTCCTTCGGTGGCCAGGGAAACACTCAGCAGAATCAGCAGAATCAACAACCTCAACAGCAGCCCCAATTTGGCCAACAGCCCCAGCAAACTCAGCAGCAGGCGCCTGGCCAGTCTACTGGGCTGACATTGCAGACATCTGGCTTTGAAAAAGCTGACACCCTTTCCACAAAGGTATCTTCTATAAACCCTGATGGTTCATCAGACAAGGTCTTGAAAGAATTGTTGGAGTCTGCTGGCAATTTGCCTCGGTTGGAGAATATCAGCGTTGGCTCAATCAACTTACCATTGAACGAATTGCAGAATCGTACGACACTGTTGAGGAAAAATGAAAAGGATTCGAATGGATTCACCAAGGCTCACTATTTGCTTTCAGGAAGCGGCATTAACGCTGGCGATATTGAATTGGAGCTCAAGAGTATCCGTGGCCATCACGCCTCTCTGGATCAGCATGTCCAGCAGCAACAGCAACATACCACGCCGTCTGACAAAGAACAGCACTCTCTAGAACAGCGAACACCAGCGCCCTCTGAAGAAAGACAGATATTAGATGCGGCTCAACACTCTGGTAAGGGTATTCATAACATAGAAAACTACCTCAGCGCAAAGAAGGATGAGAACATTTTGAACGCGATCGAACTGTCTCTTGTTGCTGCCTCCCGTGACTTCGATAGTTTCATCACCAAAAACATTTCCATCGATCGGAAGGTTCGCAAAGACTACCTTAAAAAGTCACTTGGAATTCCTGTGAAAACGAAGATCAGCCCGGAGGAACTCTCCAAGTCATTCACATGGAACCAGACTCAGCCAGGTAACTACCGCATACTCACACCCTTGAAAAACAAGGCTACATCTTCTCTTAGTGTAAGGCAACTTACAAGAGAGAAGTTTGAAAGCCACGCCAAAATCGTGTATCTGTTGAACGAGGCACGCTTGAAGCAACAGCCATTCCCCCTTGCCTTAAGTTTTGAAGAGTTGAATAAGGCCAACCAGGACCTCAAATCCAAGCAGTTAACTGATGCATGGAAAGTCATTGCGACTTTGACTAACGAAAAGTTTACTAAACTTGACCAGGAGCAGGCCTTCTTCGACGATTACCAGAACAAACCAAATGATAACTCGTTGAAGAAGCGAATTGTCCTCAACTCTAAGGCATGCTTGGAAAAGCAGTTTTTTGACTACGTGGATGAGAGTTACACCAAGGACGAGGAAAAACTACCCGAGCATCGCGTGCCCAGCAACATCAACAAGGTCTCGCACTTCATAACTAATGTCGTCAAGAAGAACAATGATGCAGATTTCCTCAAGAAGACACTTTTTATCAACGGCGTTCCCATCTGGGCCCTCGTCTACTACCTTATGCGCAGTGGTCTCTATTCTGAAGCCGTCCAATTCACTGACCTGAAAAGAGAGCTTTTCGAGAAGTTCGACAAAAACCTCCCCACCTATTTGTCAAATTTTGTTAAAAACGACTGCTGCGGTTTGCCAAGCCATCTTCAAGAGAGACTCTCCTCCGACTTCAACCAAACGTTCCAGTTTCTTGACGAAAAGTCCCCCAACTTTGATCCCTACAAGTATGCGGTGTACAAAGTGATAGGAAAGTGTGACTTGGCCAAAAAGACTCTCCCAGCTGCCATCAATCTCAGTATCGAAGACTGGTTATGGTTCCACCTCTCCCTTATTAACGAGTTTAACTATGACGCATCCTCGAGCTTGATCTACGAGAACTATAGACTCGAAAACTTACAAAAGAAGGTATTGTCGATTGGCCCTGCGAAGTTCAACTCCTTTTCAAACAACCCACAGTACCTCAAAACCTTGATTTTGCTAGGATTGTACGAACTAGCCGTCAAGTTTGCCTATGACACAATTAACGAGTGTGACGCAGTTCACCTCGCAATAGGCTTGTGCTATTATGGACTTCTCAGAGTATCGAGCAAGTCGAACGATGATTTAATAACGATCAACTCCTCAGAAAAGCATGAAATCAATTTCAGCAGACTTCTTGGCTCGTACACCAGAACGTTCAAGATCAGTGATCCAAAGGTCACCGTGCAATACCTCATCCTTATCTGCTTAGCTAAAGGCGGGAAGTCCGCTGAAGAAACGGCCAAGTGTCATGAAGCTTTGCGTGAACTCATCCTTATCACGCGCGAGTTTACACATTTGTTGGGAGAGCTCAATGATGTTACAGGTGAAAAGCTGTCAGGAATTCTCGAAAACCAAAGATCGCTCATCGGTTTGTCTGACTTGACGAAGTTCCAACGCACAATCATTGATGTCAGTGCTTCCAGATGCGAGGAGGAGGGTAGAGTGTTCGACGCACTTCTACTCTACCAATTGGGCCAGGACTACGACGTTGTTGTTCGTCTCATTAACCAGTTTGTTGGTGAGACTCTAGCCGTGTCTGAACTCGACAAGCCTTTGTTAACTGGTGCTACTTATAGAACTGCTACTGGTGACGACAAGCCTGAGCAGAGTATCGAGAACAACTTCATTCTTCTCAGCAAACACATTATGGGCACATTCAACAACAACAGCTCCATATTGAACAAAATCACACCCAGCGCCAAGAAGGTCAATGATGCATTGTTGACTGTGGTGGATATCCGTGAGAAGTTTGCAGCCAAAGACTGGCGCGACAGCTTGACCGGACTCCAGAACTTGCCCTTCCTCAGTGCACTTAGCAGTGACGATTTTGTCGAGGTCAGAAACTCTGCTGAGTCATTGACTGACTACGATGTTTCCCTTGTCCGTGTCATTCCTTCCTTGCTTGTGATGGTGATGACGAGTGTTGCACAACTCTCCCATGGTATCAAGTCCAAGCGCTTTGGCTCCTTGGGCGGCGAAAGAGACGAATTGGCGGGGCTCCGTAAAATTGCCAAAAACTGCATGGTTTACGCTGGCCTCATTCAGTACCGTATGCCCCGCGAGACATACAGCTTGTTGGTGAACCTCGAGCTGAAATTGTAAGTACTCATTACATATGGCGCGCACCACCCTCAGTAGCATGTATCAAGATGCCTCCTAAGAAACAGAACAAGCCAAAAGCGCCAGCCTATGTATTTCCACAGCGGCTCTTTGATCACACCAAAAACCTCAAGAAGCTGTTTTATATTCCCCAACCTGAATCCATCATCCCAGGCCAAATTGTCACCATTGAGCACTTCTTCAGCGAGGACTTCTGTGACCAGTTGATCAGCTCCTTCGAGTCTGATCTCAAGTTAGAGACGACTCCTCTCATTAAAAGCAAAGATTACGCCGCAAGGTACAATGACCGAATCTCCTTGACGGACCACGAAGCCGCAAATGCCCTTTGGCAGTATCTTCAACAGATCCTACTCCAGACGGTTGAGTATGAAGATGAGGAGCTCGAGGAAATTCAGGAGACCTTTGCCAAGGCTAAAAGTCTAAATCCTCAGCTCAGAGTGTACCGATATACCAAGGGCCACCATTTTGGAAAACACTACGATGAATCAGTGAAGTGTCCGCTAGCGCACGAACCATCGATAATGGGCCATACCAAGTGGACTCTTCTTATTTATTTAACTGGAGGCGACGACTTTGTGGGCGGAGGCACCATATTTTACCCGGACTCGAACAGTAGAAACAAGATCAATGTGCACCCAACCAAGGGACTAGCCTTACTCCACAAGCATGGGGACGACTGCCTTCAGCACGAGGCGGAAATCGTCAAAGAAGGCGTCAAGTGGGTCTTGAGAAGTGATGTTACCTACTAAAAGCCAGGTCAACTTTTCTGTGACTAATGATTGGTCAAATGACAATTTGCTTGGTATTATAACTTACAAGTGAGCCTCCAGGCGAAGCATGCTCTTGTAGCGGTTCAAGACTGCCTCGTTGGCACAAGATCCACCACAGACAACGACAATAACAATGTCGTCCTTGGTCAAGTTACCCACGCTCTCTTCAAGGTACTTGAGCTGGTTATATACGACAGAGACGGCAGCGCCGCAGGCAGGCTCCACCATTCTGCCAAAGTCTTTCTGGTATGCAATGCAGCCCTTGACAGCCTCGAGGTCGTCAATGGCAGTGATGTGGTTTTTATTAGTGGACTGGTCGTTGAACAAGTCCAAGGTGGGACCAGAAACGTATGAACAGGCCAAGGAAGTAGCGAGTGATCTGACACAGTTCAAAGTGACAACCGATCCGGCCTTAACGGCGCTGGAAAGAGTAGGCGCCTGCGCCGTTTCCACCAAAACACAGTCGGCCTTGCTTTTGTTTCTCATGAGACCCTGCTTGATGCCATTGAAAAGGCCGCCTCCTCCGACAGAGCAAACCACACCCTTCACCTTTTTTGCGTCTTCGCGAGACAATTGGTTCTGGAACATCTCGTCCACAAGCAACGAGTGTCCTTCCCAAATCAATGGGTTGTCAAAGGGATGACAGTAAATGCAATTGAAGTCCTTTTCGGCCTCGCCCATAAGACCTCTGGCGAATTTGTCAGCGTCGCTAATGGAGTTTCCGTGTAAAAGCACATTAGCACCATACTGCCGGAGCTTTTCAACCACCAGCTTCATGGCAATTGTGGGCACCACCACGGTGCATTTCACATTATAGAATTTAGCGGAATACGCTGCCGCAAGCCCAGCATTGCCTCCGCTGGAAGCAAAAACGTGAATGGGCTTTTTGCTGTTGGGACCCTTTCTGGCCTTGAGGATAGACTTGTGGATCAAGTGACCAATGCCTCTCAATTTGAAAGAGCCAGAAGGCTGCTCAATTTCGTTTTTGAAAAAAACACGGCATGGAAGCTTGTTGGCAGATGAAAGCAAGTCGGTGACTTCCACAAGGGAGGTCTGTACTGCTGGAGCCTGGGATGCTGATTCGGTGACTTGCAACATTGTTCGTGATGATCAACATTTGATGGGAAATCAGGCTCCTTTAATATTCTACGCGGAGCGGCTACGAGTCAGCTTACTATGACCATGCACCATTTTGGCTGGGCTAGTTTCCCCAATTGCCTTGTGTGGTTGCGGAAATGCATTCCCGCAGTGAGACATGGCTGCGAAATGGAGATGGACTTCCAAACGGCTGCCGGTATAATGTGGAGAGTGCGGGTTGAGGCTGCGGAAATGCATTTCCGGACCCATCCCATTTTTGATCACCTGTTCCTACATTTGCAGCTTTTCAAGCATAAGCTTGTGCCACAGGCCATATGCGACGTGCGCCGTGCTGCCGGTTCCGCCGTGTTTACATTAAAAACGGTTTTACCGATTCTCCCACAGGTGGGCTCAAAATCACCACATATGGCAAGGCTCCCATGCAGTATAGCGAGATGGCCTACACCTTAATGCTCTGACATCTTAACGGCGAGTTATCAGTAATGGCGTCTCCCATTTTGATCTCGAACCCGCCACCGGGATTCTCGATTTTAGCAATAATCAGAGGGTTTCAATTGGCGATTCTCGGAGCCTACCGAACGCTTCAAAACCCCTCACTTCTCTCGCAAAAGTACTACCGCCAGTCATTGATCGCCATCCAGGCCTCTATCGTGATCCAGGGTCTTATATGGTCGCCTATCATTTTGCTTCGCATTTTAGTGAAATTTGCAGCCGTTGTGACAAAGTCGAAGGGTCTTGATCATGTCGTTGCCAGTTTGAAGTCCTTCCAGTTCAACGTGCTCAACATCTCAGTGTTCTTGATTACAGGCTCCCGCTTTTTCAACAAGCAATTGGATGACCTCTTTTTGCAAAGCTTGAAGTTTATTGACCAAGTTCGCCAGGCTAAATACCCGGACACAGACCGTATCTACCATGAGAATCTCGTTAGTCTTAGAACGGATGAGACCATCACAAATGGCCGCCCCACACTTGACAGCATCAAAAAGAAGTGGTCAACTTCCCAAGAGTTTTCTGCCTTCATGCGCAGACACATTAACAGGACCACATTGAGTGTTGGAGCCTACTTTGTGAGCAAGATTCCTTTCTTTGGATCTGTCATCCTTGGTCTCGTCTCTTTCCAGAACTTGGACAGCAAGATCGGAACTGTCAATGCTGCAGTGATTTTTGGATTGCTTCAGCTAATACCAAAGCGCTGGGCAGTGCTCTTCCTCACAACGTATTGGGGATCCAGAAGTATGCTTCACGACTTATTGGCGCCTTACTTCTCTCGGGTCAGATTCACAAAATCCGAGAAAGACCAGTGGATCAGGTCAAGAGAAGGTCTTCTTTTTGGGTTCGGGTTGTGCCACTATCTTCTCATTCGTCGGTTGCCCTGGATTGGCCTCTTACTATACGGATTCGCTGAATCCTCTGTTGCATATCTCGTTACGAAAATTACAGATCCTCCCCCAAAGCAAGTCAGTCAATTAGTGAAGTGGAATGCCTCCCAACTCGTCTGGAACAGAGAAAAGGAACTCGATCTTATGTCTGGACTGTTTGCCGAAAGCGACGAGGGCTTTCAACCGATCCCCGGTTCTTATATATTTCATCATCATTAAATTAGCATTAAAGACCCACCTTAAGCTCAAATATCCGGTTTCCGGTGTATATGCAAAAGTCAAGAGCGGCTTGCAAAGTAGAAGCCAAGCCCCCGGCGGTGTTCTCTGACAGTGAATACACGAAGGTATCTAGTTCGTCTGCTCTGTTGTTGAGATTCAAAATCGGCAACATGGTGAGATCACAGCGGCGCCATAAATGGGAAGAATCAGACAATGCATACCTTTCAAAGGAGGTGTCTATTTTTTGGTCTTTAGTGACGCTGAAACTTTCAGTTACCAAATCCGTTGACTCGGTCAATCTAGCTTCATCAAGTAGCTTCGTAAACTTCCTCTGTATATCAATTGGTAAAACCTTGGCGAATGTGACTTGAATGAACTTGTCGGTATCTGTGTAATAAGTATCAAGAGAACTTTGCAGAAGCACAGCATGACGGTATTGGGCGGCAATCCTCGATTTTATAATTCCCTGCTCTTCGTCAATCACAGATCTTGCCTGAGAAACAGCTAGACTCGTTTCTTGGCTCAATGTGAGGGCCTCAAGCGTGTTTTGTAAACAGACATTGAAGGTAAAAAGCTTTTGTAGTTCAACCACCTCTTCGTTTTGCGTTATTGCAGCCTCGAGCATTCCAGTGAGTGCTACACTCTTCGGGAGATCAAGATTGACATTCTGAGCATCAATGAAGTGTTGCGCTTTCCATGTCTGAATTGCTTCCAAAAAGCTCCTGAGTGCTTCAATGCCACTTGATGGTAGCATTGGGAACGAAGGAAAGCCTTTTATTAACAAGCCATGGATCTGAGATATCGAGGTGCCCTTGGCATTTTCAGTGGTGATTTGGGGTTCTATTTCCAGACCAGGCACAACCGCCACTCTGAACTCTGATTTCGACCTGATTTCATGATGAATCACATTTCTAGGAGATATGCTGTAGACGAACACCAAGTTGCCATTAGCGTCCATGTGCGAGCCGTTGATAAGGATATTACCCTCCACTTTATCATTAAGTAAAGGTTTGAAGACTTCTGCTGG
Source organism: Candidozyma heveicola (assembly GCA_003708405.2). Classification (NCBI taxonomy): domain Eukaryota; kingdom Fungi; phylum Ascomycota; class Pichiomycetes; order Serinales; family Metschnikowiaceae; genus Candidozyma; species Candidozyma heveicola. The sequence goes on from PPOB02000001.1 coordinate 1,111,834, forward strand.
AGCCTTATTCTGCTCTTTCAAGCATGCGTATTGAAATTGAAGAAGGCTGCGATTCACAAATGAAGTCCATGCTTGTGAAGGAGAATTGACAGAGCACTCGCCTGACTCGCTAATATTGATTGTCAAAAGATGGCCCGATTCGTATGTAAGAAATGCCACGTTTCCCGAGGTCATTGATGCGAATGATAGTCCCAGAATGTTGGTTCGGTAGGGCAATTTGGTATACGTTGTGGAGCCGTTCTTGATAACATAAATTCCCCGCGTATCTGTCACAACTAGTTGTCCAAATGGCAAGAACTTTAAATGCGAAACGAGAAACCTAGATGGCTGCTTGACAAGGTACGGTTCAGCCAATGGTTTCAATTGCTTATCAAATGATAGCGTTAGCAAAGAGTTGTCGGACAAGAGAACTGCTAACGTGGAGAGATCATCAGCCCAAGCTTGTTTCACGATTGTACCTCTGATATTAACTCTTGAAATCTCGGGGAGACCAGGGCTCAATGAATGGATGGATAGCAGACCACTTTGATGCGCTAGCAGGATGTAGAGTGATCCATCGTGGCTCTTCCCAAATGTGAAGCTGGTAAGTTTCAATTCGAGATTCTCAGCATTGCTTATTATGATGTCACCCTCGCTGGTCAATCTATTCTGTGGTATGTTTAATTGGTCTAAAAGGCACGTGAAGCTTCTGAAGATTATATCGTACTGGTTAGCATCCTGGGTAGTCCTCCTCAAGATAAGCACCTCACCAGTGTTTAAGAGAACACCAAGGTAGCAATCTCTCGAGGCATCAATAAGCGGAGACCAAAGATGAGCCACTATTGAAGGTTCGCTGATTCGTCCGAAAGCAAAACGATCTTCTCCATCTTCTATGAGGAGTCTGGAAAATATCTGGAAACCCAGCAGCTCTAAATCTGCGATATTGAAGATGGATCTCACGTCATAAAGATCAATGGTATCTATTGTTTTCTTGGGTGATGATGGGGTTCCCCCTTTCGTGATCCAATTATGAAGTAGCGGTAGTTTTGGATCTAGAACGGTTATATGGTCGGAGTTGTTGATGGCTACTTGCAGGTTCTCTGAGCATTGGACCGGTTCCAAAAGCCCAGATTCTGTAATAGCTCTGGCCACGACGATTGAATTCTTTAATGACATTGAGCAAAAAAAAAACTCGTAAGCGTTGATTTGCTTCAAAGAAGATGGTTGTAAAAAGTAAACAATAGTGAAGGGTGCGAGGTTCGAACTCGCGCGGACAAACGTCCAAAAGATCTTAAGTCTTCCGCCTTAGACCACTCGGCCAACCCTCCTACTAAGCACCACATTAGCGCGCCTTTTTTATATGAAGTAAAAGTCTCACCTTTGGTACTGCATATACACGAGCTTGACAGAATCATTTTTTAGTAAATCGTTATCTTTCACCATAGCTTGAGTCAGTGAAAAAAAAAAATAAGGGCTCATAAGCGGAAAAGTATCAATAATTGGCTTATCTTCAATGAAATCCGTTTCTGAATATTTGGCATGCTTATTATCAATAGGAGCAAGATTTCAGACTATGGAGAGTCTTGATGAAATAGAGATTTGGATAGAACACAGGTCAGTAAGTGAATACAATGACGTTATGAATAGAATTTCAGAATGTGATAATCTTGAACCGAGCAACATTTCAGTCAACATAGGAAGCTACACTTGTTTCGGTCTAGTATCTAAACATGCCGGATCTGAAGCAGGCAGAGAATGTCAACAGAAGTTTGCACATTTACCGCTGCGTATAGAGATGGGAGGTCCAAATGCTGATGATCGAAGCACTGACGATTATGAAGATACACAAATTGCAGGTTTCAAGGATACGATGTCTTCGGAGCCAATGTTCAGATCAAGTGCATTCCGAGGAAGCCCGCTCTCATCTGGTGATATGAAGACTGTTGATCCAATACAATTCCATCCAAAAATGTTGGGTATAAGCCTTAGTAATGGGGACATTCAGCTTGGTTAAGCAGATACGAAGAGGGCGATACAGGGTTTGCTACTTATTGAATGATTCCCGATAAAATGACAATACTTCCTGGAAGGGCCAGAACTAAAAATGAGATGTCTTGAGTTAATGGAATTATGCTTATGCCGCTTGGTTTGCGGGTTCATCTTCAGAGAGACCTGGAATTCGTTAGAACACGCTCTATCTGATACACCTCGCTAATACGATCTTCAATGAAAAGGCATCTTGCAATGAAGATGCCAAATTATCAAAACCCATGCCCAGTGATCCTGTTGTTATCCGAAAGTGATGATCAATAATCGACAGCTCTCAAGTTGAACTCAATGCGTCAAGAAATCTTACATGATTCAATCAATTGTTTCAAATGTGTTCCTGAGGGCAAGGTCGAAGATGAGCTCATCTATACATGAAAATGCAATTAAGCTGTTACTAATTATAAATACATACACCGGGTCCATCTCACAAACAAAACTATTTTACAGGAGCGCTTTCGCTTTCTTCACGCTTGGGCCTTCCTCGCTTTCTCTTAGTTACCTTATCCATTTCAGCAGTGAGAACTGTGGTTGCCACAGGCAGCCGTTTCTCTGACGGTCCTCTACCGGTACCACTAACCCTGACTCCACGAATCGTAAGTCCCGTTTTTTCGATCGGAAACTTTCTTGGTCGACCTCTCTTATCTTTCTTCTCTAGGAGCTGCTGAACTGCCACATCATTGAGGGATTTGAGGGATGTGCCTTTGACGATGCCAATGTGCTGCTCTGCGTCCCCTAGCTTTTTCAGCTTTGTCTTCGTAGTGCTCTTAAGCAATTTGTTGAGTCGCTTGAAATTTTCGTGGGAAGAGTCTATAAAGTCGTTGGTCGCTGGGTCCAAGATGTACTTCTTCGGCCTGCCTCTCTTCTTCTTTGAGCCATCATCCTCTGTAGCGGGCACAAACTTGGTCACAATGGTAATCTTATGCTTGTCCAGTCCCTCCACCTCTGAATTCTGGATCTCAATAGTTTCGTTCACCTTGTGGACATTATTCGAGAGTTCTGGTTGTGCTTGAGGCGATTGTTGGCTTGGATGCTGTTGCAGTGCGTACTGGTTGAACTCAGCTTGGTCTATCTGTTGTCCCAACGGCTGTATAGGCTGATACGGGCCATATTCAAATGGAGGCTGTGGCTGTGGCAATTGTTGTGGGCCTTGCTTGCTGAACATCTGGGGGCTAGCATAATGAGGTATCTGATTATTATGATTATGGGGTATCTGGTTTTGCTGGTGATGCTGGTAGTCGCCTCCCATTAGCATGGGGCTATTTTCTCGCAGTCCACTTCGCTGAAACTCCTGATAATTATGCGGAGGAGGCCTTTGGTGTTGTTGATGCACTTGTTCTGGAGGAGGTTGCTGGTGTATATGACTATGTTGCGGCTGATCTTGCCCCTTGAGAAGCATTTGGTCCCCATTCGTTCTTCTTCCTTGTTGTGGAGGAAGTGTGAGTGGAGATGGCCCCATCGAATTGCCTAACATACGATTCAGTAGTGATGATAGCGGTGGGGATGGGGTTCCCATGTTGAAGTGCAGGGTGTTGGGCGAAGCGTTTCTCGTGTTATAGACTGGTGGTATAAGTCTGTTCTTCTCCTGGGTTTCGAATGAGCTCTCCATACTTGCAACAGGTTTGGCAGCATTGATGTTATACGGCATACTCATGATGGGTTCGAGACGCTAGCAAGGTTAGCGACGTTGTATATGGAGTATACCTGATGAGTATGGAGTATGCAAAATGCTTCTATATTTGAACCAAATGTTTAATCGAGGAACTGGAGTAAGTATCGCTGTCTGTAAGAATGGTTGCAACAAATATATGTATATAATAAAAAAAAAAAAAAAAAGATACCGCACAAAAAAAAAAAAAACTGTATGCGCGGTAGATTCCCTGCGCAGAACTCGATGATGGGGTTCACTGATAACGTTGATACTCGACTGTGGCAGGGCAATTTACCTTACCTGTTCCACTACAGTGACTCGATCAAACTCTTTCTTTTCTATGTCTACGTATCATGCTTTTATTGGTTCATTCTTATCATTACATTCCACAGTCCTCTTCATCTTATCTCGCGTCACTTCAAATGATGCCTCTATAACACGCAATTACAACTTGGTAATGATGAGCTGCTTGGCGGGAACCTGGCTGAGCAAAGCCTCTTGGAATCTCTCGACGAAGTCCTTCGAGTCGACTAATTTCTCGTCATATGCAACCTTGAAGTTGACATTGGCGCTGACTGAACCCTCAACTGCACCAGACACTGGAGCTGGAGCTGCTTTGAGGCCTAGAAGATCATCGAAACCGTCCTGTGGCGCAGCCACAAGTTTACCAGAGGTGGTAGGCACCAGCTTGATGAATTTGTATTTAACGCTGGAAACGTCAAATCTTCTCTTGGTCACAGGAGCGACAAGCAAGTCGTCGAAAACGTCGTCAATGTCCACGCCCGATGGAGATGGCCCATTGGCGTATTCGGGGAATCTAATGCCGTAAGTCTGGTGGATGGCAGAATGCAATGCTTTTTCAAAAGCGTACTGGAAGTTGTGTTCGGAGCCTCCTTCACCCAACTCCGAGGTGAATTCAATATTGAGAACATTAGATGGTTTTGGCGCAACCTCCTTCTGGGCCTTCGCGGGCTTCTCGGCCTCCTTAGGTGGAGCGATTTTGATCTGAGACAAGTCCAAGTGTTCCTTGTTCTTGATGTAGGTGGCGACTCTTTCCACGGCATTCTTGTCGATTTCGCCCAAGTAGGCCAACACGTCACCCTTCAAAATTCTGCCCTTTGGGCCAGAAGCTTGGATTTTGGAGTAAGCGTCCTCAGCCGAGATGCCCTTGCTATGAAGCAACAACTCAACCGCCGGTGTGAGTTTCTGGTTAGGGTTGGCCTTGCTGAGAACCTCACCCGAACCAGACTTACTCTCTGCTGGAGCGGCCTTTTCGGTCTCTGGCTCAGGTTCAGGCTCAGCCTGGGCCTTAGGTTCCGGCTTGGATTCTTTCAGTTCCTTCTTGGGCTCTTCTTTCTTGGGAGCAGGGGCCTCAGCCTCCAAATTTGGTCTCTCCAAAGACGACAAATCATCGCCTGGCTCAGCCAACAAAGCAATAGGCTTTCCGACGGCAAGGCCGCTGGCGCCATCGTTTTCCAAGATCTCCCACATAATTCCGTCATCCTGGGCCTCTACATCAATCGTGGCCTTGTCCGTCTCGACCTCTAGCAAAACATCACCAGCGGCAAACTCTTGTCCATTCTTGACCTTCCAACCAACAATTCCTCCCTCTTCCATTGTTGGCGACATGGCTGGCATTTTGAAGACCTGAGCATCAAGCAATGTTGACTTGGTCTGAAAGTTTCTGGAAACAGCAGTCCTGCTGGCTTGAGAGAGCCGGGCAATGCAAGCTGTACGTGTAGCTGTAAATCTCAACATGTGAATGTGAGCAGATGTATGTAGTGAACCGACTTTGGGAAGAAACAGGGCGAGTTCAAAAAAGTAGCCTTGATGGAGTTGTGTATATTTCGGACTCTGACCACCGAACGGGCGCGACATCTCCGAAACATTGGGTGCAAAATCTGCCAAACCGGACTCGGCTCAACTTAGGAAGTAAATGAGAGAGACGATGGAACTTTTACAACCACTTCTTAATGAAAAGATTGACCTTTTAGGAGCTTTAACGAAAGACTAGCATGCATTAGGTCACTCGATTACTGAGGCTGTTAGTGTTCTTTGAGACACACCGAGAAACAGAGTCATTAAATCTCCAAGACTGGAGGGCATTGAATAGTCCACTTATAAGAGTTCCAGTATCATTCACCTCACATCTGTGCAAACGATCTCTAGAGTAAGCAGTGGAGCCAAAGAGTCACAAACTGACTCAGACCAGCCGTGCTGTTGAGTACCATCAGATATCTGACAAATTCGAGAACCTACTGCCTCACTTGCTTTCTTTCTTCAATCATCTGCTCTTGCCCTATTTGAAAATGTATTGTTTTATCAAGTTAATGTGCTCCTGCTAGCATGTGGAAGAGGCTGATGCTGTGCTAGTGATGTTCGATCGACACTTCAGCGATTTTTTTTTTTTTTTTCTTTTGGCTTAATTTTTTTGCTCATAGTGCTTCACCACCCGTGTTGATATTTCTTTCACAAATATATTCAATGTCTCAGTATTTCCGGTTTGAACTTCTACCCCGGCTATTGTCTCACAGGTTTCATTCGCGGCTATCATTTGCACAAAAATAGGTGAGCCTCATTGAATCCAAAAACATTCTCAAGGAACTTTTCTAGAAAAAATTCAAAAATATGAATAAACACTGAAAGCACACGTTAAATCACTAATATGAAGACTTAAATAAGGTGTAGTTGTCGTGTCTGTTTTTCTTTTCTTCCTCGGCCGTGGTCTGGAGTACATTTTCGCACCCGGTCTTTTCCTAGGCGCAGCTGAGAATTTCTGAAGAAGCAACCACCAAACCTTAGATCCAACAGAGTTCAAGAGAACAACTCAAGGTGTTATTCAACCACGTCATATTTGTCTCATCAAGACACATTTAATCAAGATCAAACACACGCGTATCTTGCATTGCTCGTCCGTTGTCATAACCACAACTACTCCGCATTTGGTCTCGACCTCAAGACATCATAAAATAGCTGAGGCACCCACATTCTAGCACATAAACATAGAGTCTGACATGCCGGGACTTCAAGGACTCTGGGGAATACTACGCAAGTACATGCGGTTTATTGGTCCGGGCCTCATGGTGTCCGTGGCTTACATGGATCCTGGTAACTATTCGACCGCCGTGGCTGCTGGCTCCGCTTTCCAATACAAGCTTCTTTTCTCGATTTTCCTATCCAACTGTTTGGCGGCGTTCTTGCAAACCTTGTCAGCCAAGCTTGGTGCTGTCACGGGCTTGGACTTGGCCGCAAACTGCAAAGAAAATCTACCCCACAGACTCAATATATTCATCTATGTTTTGGCGGAAATCGCCATCATAGCCACGGACTTGGCTGAAGTCATTGGTACAGCTATCGCCCTCAACATCTTGTTCAATATTCCATTGACTCTTGGAGTCGTCATCACCATGGTCGATGTTTTGATCGTTCTCATGGCCTATAGGCCCAATGGCCCTTTATTGTTCATCCGCATCTTCGAGTCATTTGTCTCTGTTCTTGTTGGCGCCACAGTCATTTGTTTCGCTATCCAATTGGTCCAGGTTTCTAAAGAGCCTACCTTTTCGTTTGTTGAGGTTCTCAAGGGATTCTTGCCAAATGAAAAGGTTATTGACACCAGTGAAAGAAAGGGCGGTAACGGTCTTTTCTTGAGTTTGGCCATCATGGGCGCCACGGTGATGCCCCATTCGTTATACCTCGGTTCGGGTCTAGTGCAGGCTAGACTTAAGGACTTCGACATTAAGCACGGCTACTACAGCCCACCTAAGCAGGACGAGACACCCGCAGAGAGTATCGAAGATGAAAGGGTCCACTTGACTGGTGATGAATATGCCAGTGCTGTGGGCGCCAAGGAAGTCGAGGAGTATTACAGACCCTCCGTTCATGCCATCAAGGATACCATGGCCTACACAATTGCTGAGCTCGTCATCTCTCTTTTCACTGTGGCATTGTTTGTCAATGCAACGATTCTCATCGTTGCTGGAGCCACCGTTGGCACAAAGCATAAACGTGATGATGACAAGGAGGACTCAGACTCTGAAGATGAAGATGAAGATACTGACAATGCTGATTTATTCACCATTTACAACCTTCTTTCCACGCATCTTTCCAAAACAGCCGGTTTCGTTTTTGTGCTTGCGCTTCTCTGCTCCGGTCAATCCGCTGGTGTTGTTTGCACCCTTGCTGGCCAGATGGTTTCCGAGGGCTTTTTGCTGTGGAGCTTCCCACCGGTCGTCCGTCGTCTTGTAACCAGAGGGTTGGCCATATTTCCATGTATCATGGTTGTTATGTTCACAGGAAGGGAAGGTTTGTCTAGGACGTTGAATGCCTCCCAAGTGGTGTTGTCTATCTTGCTTCCTGTTGTTACTGCTCCCTTGATCTACTTCACATGTTCCAAGAAAATTATGAGCGTTCCAATTTTAGTCAGAGACGGCGATGAAGACGTTGAAACGATATTCGAGGAGGAGATCGGTTTTAGTGGTCTTTCTGATGCCGGGACGCAGAACACAGTGGTTCCTCTGCGGAATCGTTTTTCTGTCGGAGAACCAGCTATCAGACTTCAAGATCTCAGAAAGGCCCACCCATGTGCTGGCTGGGAAGACGAGACCGATGACGAAAGTCATGAACGCCAGAACATGCTCCTGCAACAAAGTAGGTCAGGTGCCCACCTCCCTGCGCTAGCGACCTCCCAGAACGCTGACAACCCTACTCCTCCATCATACACAGCCAGTCCGACTCCAGTTCCTGTTGATGCTACCAATGAAGATATGGTTCGGATCAAGGGCTACTGCAATATGAGCAACGGGCCCTGGATGTCCACCTTTGCGATCTTGTCCTGGACTTTTGTCACGGTGCTCAACATGGTACTTATTGGCAGCTGGGTTCTCGGGTATGATGTCCCTCTTTAGGCGGCTAAATTAGAGTGACATGGAATGCATGTCATTTGGTGTATACTAGGCTAATCTATAGACAAGGTATCGCACAGTAGAACACGAGCACCATGGCTGCGTCGGTTTCAACAGCGTTGAAGGGAGGATATAATAATGAATTTCTCCTAGTCAGATAAGAGCTCAGAAGAAAGTCTAAATACTGATTTTTCATTTCGACTCAGATTTTTTCATGTCTTGAATACTCCAGCTCTGCAGAGAAAAACGACGGTGAAAAGCGCGAGTGAACCTCTCAGATCTTATCAATCCAGCCTACCATGGAAAAATTCATAGAAAGTCTGGCAGAGCTTTTCGAAGCATTTCCGTCTGCCACTGTCACTGTGACTTACTCCGACAAGTCCAAGTCCAAGAAGGCATCCAGCATTCAAGCACCAGTGCATGTCGTCAAGTTCAAGTGCACCGAGCCTCAACTGGGCAAGAGCATTCAATATTCAACGAGAAAAGCCAAAGAATTGTCGAGACTTTTGACGTATTTTGGTCCTCGTGGTGTTAGTGCAGCAAAGAGAAAGGCAGATGCGGACACAACTGAAGAGCCAACCAAGAAACCAAAGACTGAAATTGTTGGAGTGGCCAGCGTCATGAGTAACTCCAAGTTCGAAGAACCACAGGCAGAGGCCGAAGAGAAGGTAGCGGAGCCTACGGCCGTTGCCGAGGAGAAGGAAAAGACCCCACAACCTCTGGCTAAAAGCAAAAAGAAGAAGAAGGGAAAGAAGAAGTGAATAAATCAATCGAGTAGCATTAATGTATGAGAAAAGGACAATGTATATCAATGGAAGAATCCCATGAGACGGGAGACAATGCCAACGCCTCTGCCTCTGCTCTTGCGTTCTTCGGAGGGATCAGGCAAGAGGCCAAGTGCACTCACAACCAGGGGATCCGTATTCCCTTTGTGAGAGTGACCAGTATGATAGCTACTCCAAGAGTTAGCGCCAAGAGTGGAAACGTCCGACTCTTGCTGGGTGGGGGACCCGGGTTGTTTGGTTCCGATGAACCCTCCGGTGACGATTGAACTGATGGACGTACAGTCTCCTGAACCGGAGTTGTCGCTTTTGTCGGAGGTGGGGTCGTTGGGCTGGCTAGGCCTCGGTCCTGGGTTTGCTGTGGTGGGCGCTGGGATATCAATGGGGGCGTTACGATGCCTCGGCTCAGAGACCGGCGGAGGCCCTCGATCAGCTGTAGGCTTCTCCAATTCGCCAGCCGTATCATCACGGTCTTCCGGAGTCGACAATGCCACAAACTGTGAGTCGGTTGTGGCTTCCTTGGCGGCATGACCCACACCATCTGTTGTGTCGGTTTCACTAGTGTGAACAGCAGACGAGGCCGGCTCGTCCTTCACCTCGGTCAAGTCCTCGGGTTCCAAGTAGTTGTTGGCATTGCCATGAACGTCGTGCTCAATTTTGTACTTGGGACTGGTGATCCACTGAGAGCCATTGACAACAAACTTGAATACCAAGCGCTGTGGCTCATTCAAATGGATCTCACCGACAAATTCGGAGCCAAAGCCGTCGCTATCTTGCTTTTTCAACACTCCATCCTTAAGCGACCAGTCGTCGAAGTTCCCTGTAACAACCACACTTTCGGTGCCGCTCGAAACAGGCCTTCGTGTTAGTAGATCAGCAATAGATCCCTGTTCAATCCCGATCAGGATGCGGTTGCAACATACCAGACAAATTTGTGAAAGTAAGGCATTAGTTTCAGATTACTTTGTGTTGATAAAAAGGTCCACTCCCGCGAGTCTCTGTTAGCTTTATAAATAAATGCAGAGTGAGAAGAAAGGCAATTCAACCCCACGCCTCACATCGGTCAACTCTGTACGCATCAGGCTGCAGCACAGATATTGTCGACGCATTCGGGGGTGGTGGGGCGGTTCGTTCTAACAACCCGGGAAAAATTAACTTCGAGTGATTTCAACTCAGTGTTCTCAAAAATCCCAATTATCCCAATTCCGTCTCTTCGCTTTTGGTGTCTCGTGCGCCTCGGAATCGCCTCTTCCGCCGAGATACCCTGAAAGTCTCTTGCTTATGCACAATAGGGAGACTCGCTTTCCCTGCAGCGCGGCCCCAAATGATCTTATCATATAGCGCCAAGGCCAATTCTAGGCGGTCTACTGATCCCATTTTTTCGCTTGCATCCCCTCGGGCGGACTGGTTTCGAACTTCTTTCCTTCGGCCTCGGACCAATTAGTAGTAAGCACCGTGCCGTTCGACTCCACATAAGACTTCATCATCGCCCGCCGAGTATCGTCGTCCACGTCCTTGTACAACTTGGCGAAAAAGTCCTCTTCCTCTTCGTCTTCTTGAACATTGAAGTTGGACCAGTTGACTGCTTTTCGCGACGACGATGGATACGCCAATGGCTCGGAGGTGCTCTCTTTGGCCTCTACGGGTTTGATCTCTCCGTTTCCTTCGAGCGAGGCCCATTTACCTGTAATTTTCTTGACCAATGTGAGCTCAAGCTTGGTTCCATACACTTTGCATCGCGACTGATCCGCGTCAATTTCGCCGTACAAAGGCTCCAAGTGGTAGTTGTACTCGGAGTTATCTCCACTGGGGAATGAGATGGATACGGATCGGCTGTTGAACACTACATTCAAGCTTTGCTCCTGAACGTTTTTGGCGTAAATGGTCACCGTGACCGCCTCGTTCGATTGGTACCAGTCGTCCCTGATCTTCGTTTTCAATGGAGCGTGCTTGTTGATGACGTCTGCGCTGGTCGCTTTAGATTCCTCGGAGACAGCAGGCTTCTCTTCCGTGCTCAATCCGCTTTTCTTCAGATCTCTCTCTGCTTTGTTGATCCAGATGTCCAAAGCAGGCTCCAGATACAGATGCTCCTTGGCCTTCTTGAAGTTCGTCAATGCCACCAGGTAATTCTTCTCCGCATAATTTACAAGACCAAGCCTGTAAAAGCAAAGGCCTTTGTCGTCTCTCTTTCCTCTCTTTTCAGCAATAGAAATGGCTCGGTCGATATCGCTTCTGGCTTTGGTGTAATCAGTGGTTTTCATATACGCAGCTGCTCGTTTGATGTACCCCAAAAACGCCTCGGGGTTTTCCTTGAGCGCTGCAGTGTAGTGCTCCACTGCACCAAGAAAGTCTTTATTGTTAACGGCTTCGTCGCCGTGCTTTATGTGTAGTTCTACCGCCATTGGGTGTAGATGTTCTGGTAAGTTCTGAGATCAAGTTAGTTTTTCGCACCCAGTTCTATTACCACTATATACTACCATACTCTATGCCAGAGTCTCTTTAACTTTCCATCCGTAGGCTGGTCGGGTTTTCTCTCGAAATTTGGCAAAATGAGCCAGAAGAGCAACATCACGCTGAAAGTTGTAATGAAAATTGGCAAAACAACGTAGGCTCCCTCGCTCTCTGCAATAAGACCGGTGATGAACGGGAAAATGGCTCCTCCACTGGACCCGAAAGCAGTCATGATAGTCAAGCTCACGACTTGGATCTTTCTGTGTACAATTAAGGACACCGCTGTGATCATCAACGGGTAGATGGGACCGATGAACACACCTCCAAGTCCAACGAAGACACCAACTGCAAGACTGTTTGGTACAACCCACGACAAAACAACCATCCCAATGGACAAAAGGGCCAAAATAATGACACTCTTCCTTATTCCAAACATCTTGTGTAATGGCCGGGTCAATAAAAGCCTTCCAATTGTCAAACCAGCCCAGAAACCAGACAGCACGTAACCGAAACTTGTACCCACACCACGGTAGTCCAAAAGATATGTGACAATCCAGCCTCCAAGAGAAACCTCTGATCCTTGGTAGCAGAAGACAAAGAGAGCGATCAACCAGGTAGGCAAGTTCTTCAAAGCGAGGACCATGTCATTTGGACCCTTCGCTGAATTTTGGTGAACTTCATGACTTCCTCTGCCCCAATTCAGTGTGCCTTCGAGCTCAATCCCTTCCTCGTCTGCTCTGGTTCTCTGGATCAATCTTTCAGATTCTTCATCATGTTCCCATGGTTTCAAGTCCTCTTCTGCGCCCTTAAAAGCCAAATTGGCATTCAAAGAGTTCACCAACATCAAACAAAGCAAAATTATGTAGACATAATTCCATTTCATGCCGTTATTAACCATACTTGTGGCTGCAAGAGGCGAAATTGTGGCCCCAGCACCGTAGCTAGCATGACAAAATGCCAAATATTTGGACTGTTTGTCAAGCTTAGACAAGAAGACATTAGCTTGGGCCAAAACCGTCGCCAACCCCACTCCTCCTAAGAAGAATCCAACGCAGGTGAGTGGGAATGGGCCTCCACTAGCAATACACGAGTATGCCACAACGGACAGAAAGATTCCATAGGTGATAGACCATCTCTTGCCGAACCAGGGAATGATTTTGTGGGAGAAACAGGCAACCAAAATAAACCCTACGGCATTCGACATCCAAATAAGAGACACGACGGCATAGTTTATATCATAGTGGGCCTCCATGGAAGGCAAAAGGGCACCTGGTGCCGCATCGGAGAAACCTCCACAAGCAGACCAAAGACAGATTGCAATGACTCTCCAGAGATTTTTCTCCGGATTACGAAGAGTCATTGGCTCATTTTTATCATTATTATGAGCTTGTGTATTAGAGACCCTTGGGTTATTTACCTGGCCAAGAAAGGTGACGTCCAAGTTCGACTCTCTTGTCACTATATGGGGCCTATCGTGTCCTTTATTCTTGACCATCTCCTCTAAAGGAGCTCCCTGGAGTTCATCAAAATGCTCATGTGGCCGTATATGGGCCTCTTCCTGTCTAGTTATGGACATTGTGGGAAGAAAATGAAGTTTGTGAAGACACAATTGACAAATCACCTTATACCGAGCTGTGGGGATATCTTTTTTTAAACCACCCCCACTTTTCGCGGCTTTCTCTTTCATTTTTCCGGATGAACCAAATGAAGGAAAATTAGTCTAAGAGTTACCGGCAGCCTTAACAAGATCTAAAAATTTAGACTTCGAAAGCTCGTTCAACATTTCTTCTTGCTTACCCAGTGACACCTTCGTCTTGCCAACTTCCTCCCTGGCCTTGACCTGAGTGGCTAAAACGGCATTGAATAACTTCACCACACCCCTTTGCGCAACCTTCTTGAGCTTCTTCTCCTGCTCAATAATCTCGCGGACTTTTTCGGGTTCACTGGCGGAAGGAAGGAGATTCCGGATCCTCACTTTATCTTGTATTTGTCTTTTTTCAGCAAGCAACTCACGCTTGGCTTTCTTCTCCAACTTATCGGATTCCAACTTTTTGAGTGTGGACTTGTTTCTGGCAAGTATGGGGTCTTTTCTGTCGTAAGCTTTCAACTTGGAACCGATGATAGCGTTAAACGCACTGGCGAACTGATCGCCGCCATCTGTGCTCACCTTCTTCTTCTTTTTTAAAGGAAACTCGTCGTCAGATTCACTGTCATTGTCAGACTCTTCCTCGTCTGATGGAATGTTGGCAACGTCATACTCATCATCAAGACCAGAGTCCTCGTCTGATTCCACCTCATCTGCCGATTCTTCGGACAGTTCTTTATCTGGTGACTCAGATGTCTCGTTCACTGGTTTAGACTCTGGCTTGGCCGCATCTTTTTTCTCTTTTGCAGCCTGCTTTTGAATCTTATTGGATTTTCCCATGGTGATAGCGATGCGATGAGTATTCATAATGCTCGAGATTAAGCAGTAACGATCGCGCATGCAGGAGTTTTGCAACCATCATCGAATACTGGTCCTATCCTGGACCGTACGAACCCATGATTTTTGTGATCTGAAAGATTTAAATAAAGTACCTTGAACAGTGAAGAGCAGCTTTTGTTTCGTACGATTCAAGCTGTCATACATCTTTCAGAAAAGACACTTCTTTATCACTGGCTAACCTTTCCACTTTCGAGAGTATGAGCTGTTGCTAGATGGTATAACAAACTGATATCAGCTTGTATCCAATTTTCAGATGCCTTCCTTATTTCGTCAGCATTGCAACGTTTTTAGTTCATCTACATTTGAATCAACGTGCAGAGGCACACCCGTGCACCATACATCTACTACTACCGTTTGTTTATGTTTAGATATTGACACACGTATGAGACTAGCTTGAGATCATGAGCAATTTTGGCAACATAAAGGTGTCAAGTCCAGTCAAATCGGGTCATAAGATAGCATCAGGTGCTTCAGAGTTCCTGCCCCTGAAAAAGACTTTACTTATAGAGCGCTACTCTGTCTCTGACTCCATCTCCAAATCCGATAGCGATATGGGGTATCTTCTACGGCAACACACCCTTCAGCAAGAGATTAATCAAAAGCATGAAGAACTCTTGCTTTACAAAAAGCAAATAATGTCTAGAAAAACTGAAATCTTCAATATGGAACTCACTAATAGGAAGTTGGAGGATGAGGTACGCGATGTGCTCAAGCACCTTAGAGAAGTAGAGGCAAATGTGAAGCAATTGGACGATGCAGAGCATGAAAGCATCAAGCAAATTGAGTATAACTTTGACCTCAAGAAAAAGGAATTGCAGGTGAGCCATGACAAGAGGCTCATGGATCTAAAAGAGACCTTATCTCAAGAGATCGACAAGACAGTGGAGGCTGTGGCTAAGCGGGATCAAGAGCATCGGAGAACGCTTCAAGAAGATATTAGCACACTAGAGGAAAAAATAAGAATATCCCAAAAAGAGAAGACGAGAAGACTTATCCTGATCAAGGAAGAACACGGAAGAGCCCTCCATGAGCTCCTGAACAAACTTGAGCATGAGGCTAGTGAAACACGGAACAAATCGTACCAGTTGGATCAAGCTGCATCTAATTGCCAAGCCAAAATAGTAGAAGCGCAACGTCTCCTTGATGGAGACTTGCGATTGATGAAAGCTACTTTGGAGAAAGAGATGTCTGGGCTAGAGGAAAACTTCTCCAGCACGGAGAGGGGCAAAGTGAAGATGCAAGAGAGAATCAATGAGACGCTTGCTGAAATCGAACAACAAAAGAAAACTTTGGCTGGGCACGTGGAGAACATTGATGCTTATAAAGAGGAGGTAGCCGTTATTCAAGAACAATTTCCCGTACTTGAACAGAGAAGACGTGCACTCCACGCCAAGCTTCATGACCTTAAAGGCAATATTCGAGTTTTCTGCAGAATCCGTCCTGACAATTCGAACTCGAATGCCAACATCGAGGCCTCCTCGCCAGATGACTTTAGTGACAATGGTAAGCAGGATCTTATCGTCTCTAAAGCTGAGACAACATCACTGTGGAGCTATAGTAATGGCGTTCGCAATGAGGTAAATTCATTCCAGTTTGATAAAATATTCAACACTGATACGAAGAATCATGAGATCTTCGAGGAATGGTGCCAATTGGTGCAGTGTGCCTTGGATGGATCCAGTGTTTGTGTATTTGCATACGGCCAAACGGGATCAGGAAAGACATATACAATGTCAAATGAAGGCGATGGAATGATACCAATGTCCATTACCAAGATCTTCAGTGATATTGAAGAGCTCAAATCACAAGGTTGGAGTCATGAGGTAGAGGCAAACTTTATTGAGATTTACAATGAGACTATTGTGGATTTATTCGGAGATTCAAACAAGGCGGTGAAACACGAGATCAAGCACGATGATAATTCTGGCACTTCTAGCGTAACAAACCTCAAAACATGCATCATGCTGGGTGTCACCGAGGCTCTTGGGTTGTTACAACGAGCTAATAAGAGACGAGCTACAGCTGCGACTGGTGCAAATGAGCGTTCTTCGAGATCGCACTCAGTTCTTACAATAAGAATAAGGGGTCATAACAAGCTGATTGGTGAGCTGAAGACAGGAACATTGAATCTTGTCGACCTAGCCGGCTCTGAGCGCATTGGCAACTCGCATGCTTCAGGTGCTCGTCTCAAGGAGACCCAAGCTATCAACAAATCACTTTCGTGTCTAGGAGACGTCATCTATAATATAGCGAGGAAAAAGAACGGCGGTCAGGTCGGGCATGTTCCTTATCGAAATTCAAAGCTCACCTACCTTCTCAAGAATAGCTTGCAAGGTGATTCGAAGACCCTCATGTTTGTCAACATACTGCCTTTGTTGAAAAACTTTGGTGAAACAATTAACTCACTCAGATTTGCTACAAAGGTTAATCGAACGAAACTCCAGTGAGATTTAACTTATGAATCTGTCCCTTGATCTGTCAAGAGGTTACTGTCAGGCATGTACTTGGATGCTTTACGCAATAAAGAGGACAGGGAAACTTTCTCCCATTCCTCTTTGTGATTCTCAATGGCCCATTTGGCAACTCTTGTTTGTTTTTCGGGATCCAAGCAATAGTTGTGCATGGCAAGGAGAAGGTCCGATGAAAGCTCAAGGTTGTAATCATCTATGTCATCAATGAGCTTGAACGCATCGTCCACATGGCCATGATAAACATGTGCTATGACGTATTGTTTGAATATACCATAATCAGGAAAGACCCCAAATTGAGAGAGGTTATTCCAAAACTTCTTCACATACATCATATCGCTGTAGGTGTACGTCTTGATCATAATCCTAACGGTCTCCTCATTGACACCTCCCTCAAGCTTCAGATTGGATGATATTGACAAGAAAAGGTCCCGAGCCTTGCCAACGTTTTGTAAATTGGAGTAAGCATCAAGAAGGCAGTTCTGTAAATCGATATCTGCATCTTGAAGAGTGACATCCATCTTCAAGTATTCGTGGATTTCAACGACACCTTCTTCATAAAGGCGATCACCAAAGGTCTTGAAAAGATACATATACATCTCACGAGAAGGTGGCTGGTGATGATGGGAGCCATGAAGTTCGTTGAGAGACTTCACCGTTTGAAAAACGACGAGAGCAGCATGCAATCTGTCTTTGTCGCAGAAGAATTTCATTGTTGGCAAGTATGTCTCGTAAGGCACAGCAAAGTATTTATGAAGCTCTCCATATAATACCCAGTTCGTTTCAAATGTTTCTTCGTTGGTGAAAGTGACGGTAAATTCATAGAGCTTATCAAAAAGCTTTTTATGAGCGTATGCCCAGCTGGGTTTCACCATAATCCTTTTAGGTGTTTCTGATTTGATCTTGGGGAGCTCTCGTTTGAGAAGTTCAATACAGTCACCAACACACTCTCCCTCCACCATCTTCTCTGAAATGACCGAGAGAACCTCGGCGTTGCATGGCGATCGCATATGCTGCTTGATTTTTTGAAACACGGGAAACAACTCCATGATATCTCTGTCATTATCGCAAACAAGGCGAATAAGCTTGTTGAGCAAAAGCTGTGTCTGAGGAGATGAATCGTGTTCCCAGTGCACACTGTCGCAACGAAGTGATTCTTCAAAGATCTTGAATGCCAAGTTGCTATCTGACGCATCGATAGCGCTTTCTATCCTGCAATGAAATGATTTCAAGCTGGGAAAATCATCGTATTCAGATCTGAACCAGTCCTGGAGAAGATATACGAGCTCACTATTAGGCGAAACTAGTCCAGAGGCCATAAGCGCTTCCAACACTCTGTCTTGAGCGTTGTCAAGCTCTTCGGTAGGGGCCAGTGATACCTTCCTCTGAATCCACTCGAAGACCTCATTTTCGTCAACTTCACTTTCTCGTTGAAGATGAGACAATAACTCTGCTTGAAGCCTCAACCCCGCCGAGTATCTCACATCATCTTGTATTATGAGCTCTGTTAATTCTTTATGCAAAAGTGGGAACATGGCATGCTTGCTGAGTTCGAGTAAAAGAACATGGCATTGCGACTCGTCAAAGATATCCAGTTTCAAGAGTGATAGCTTGATGTCCTCAATGGGTCTTTCGTTTATCTTTGAGAGGAGGGTTTGTATCCCTTGAGCTTTGTCCTTGTGTTCCACAACTGTGTTGAGATCCGCAAAGAACTTGAGGAGTTTAATGATGGATTCTGTCGACATTGCAGTCAAAAAACCAAACATGCGAAGTGTAAGCTCCTCGATACGGTAGATGTTCTTATCCACATTCTCGTATTCGTGGATATCAGGGTACAGATCTGCGAACAAAAGCTCGAAGAAGGCGCAATATTCATTGCAAAAGTCGTCGTTGATGATGTCGGATTTCGTGCTGGATCCCACAGAGACAAATGCTTCAAATACCAGGTAAGTAAGGCGATTCTTTTCCTTGAAATGCTCGAGGACAGCTTTGGTGAAGTCTGAGGGAAGAGCATTTGAGTTACGTACAACGACCGAAAGGGCGTCTTCGAACCCGTTGAATTTCATGGAGTACCCTAGATCAATAATTATGGCATAAATGTCCGTGGGTATCTCAAGGTTTGATCGTATGAGCTGCTGAGCTAAGATAGCCATGTACTGGGGGAGTCTGAAATTCTGCTGTGCTAGAAGCGCAGAAGAGGTTCTTCTAAAAAGTGTGAAGAGATCATCAGGTGAGATAACCTTTTCGATGCTATGTTCATGAAATTTGTAAAGGTAATTGAAGACATTGTCTATCGTATGTAGATTGTCTTTTTTGCATGCAAAGTCGGGCACCTCATGGATGAGGCTGGTGAGCTTGGTGGTCAAGATGCGATTTCTGAGTCCAGATGGGATCTCAGTTGTTTTAAGATAGTGTTTTAGGTCACTTATGTAGGTACTCTCTGTGGTATTGTCAATTTTTTCCTCCTCTATAATCATCTGGGGTTTGGGGTTATCTCTTTGACGTTTCGGTTGTTTGACTCTGTTGAGCCAAGAGCTCATACTCTTTTGCTTTGACTGCTCGATTCGGATGACTCTTGATGCTGGATAAAGCCAACTTCGGCTTCGACCTGCTACTTGAAAAGATAGGCGTAACATGGTGTAATAGAGGATCCGCAGAGCTCAGCTAGATACTTGAAAAAGGTGCGCGAAGATATTGGTTGCAAATTGTAGATACTTCCTATACACAAAATTACGTATCTCTATTTACCTGTCTAAGCGTCTTCATCGAATTCTGGCAAGTGGTGCTGTAATCTTTTGATTGCCCAGTTTTTGCCAATAAACTTGACCTCGGGATCGCTCATACCCTCTGTCCTGGTATACTCCGTCCAATACGCAGGGTTTTTGAATCTTGGGTCCTCCGGTTTAAACACCCCTAGGCCCTCTCTTATGTCTAGAACCTTCTGCCTGAGCTCAGCTGCAAGCTCGGATCGAAGTTTGAGAGCTTTCTTGCCCGTCTTCAATTCTTCGGTGAGATCAGTGGGGTTGTTGGGGTCAATGTATTTCTCACACAACTCTCTCCACTTCTGTCTGTAGAACTCAATACGCTCGTCTGAGACCATGTCGCCTATAGTGACATGTATTTCGGCACCCAAGTTGCTTGGGAGGTAGCGCTTGATGCCTTCGCCCGCAGAGTCTTCGGGCGCAACCTTTTCGAAGCCATGGGCGAAGATGGGTACCACAACTGGGGCACGGGTACTCTCGAGGATCAACCTCGACACGCCCCATTTGAAGTAACGCATGGAGTTATTGTAAGGCTCTTGTAATTGTAAGACAAAGCCCTCTGGAAAGACATGAAACCATGAGGTCTTCGTTCTGATGAAAGGAGATTTGGACATGAGCACGTTGGTTGACTCCGGAGATGGCTTCACGGATTTGACCATTTCTTTCGTTTTCTCAGAAACGTTGAGCTTGGAGAACTCCTGTATCAAGTTGGGCTTATCCTGTTCCCTTGCCCACGGGCTGAACTCCAAGTCCAAAGTATCGTCCGGTGAAAGAATCCTGATTGCAGCATCCAAAGAGCCCTGGAACGGTCCCTCTCCGAAACGCTTCGTTCCGAGAATCTTTCCGAGGTTGAAGAACCAGGAAAAGGTCGTGTTGGAGAAACAGATATTGTGAGCACCGAACCCCCACCTAATGATATCGACATCGGTGTGGAACCGGAACGGTAAAATTGCATAAAATGATGGATCATCCACCACCGACATGTGGTTCATGACTGTAAGAAGCGATCTTTTCTCTTCCTGAGCCTTTGCCATAGCGGCATCAAGCTTCTCCACACAGTGAAGATGAGGTTTGTATAGCAAGTTAAGAAGAAGCTTCGTCTTCATGGTGATAAGGAAGCACGTAGCATGGGATGCATAGTTCCATAGTGGTGAAGTTCGAGGATATTCGGACAAAAACTCGTCACCTCTTTTCAAAACATCTTGAAAAGACATCACGGGCACTGACCTGAAGAGTCACTAATTTTTTTTCTCGCCGCGTACATACGAATAATTTCTCACCAAAACGTGGAGAACCTACGTCATGATCCTGCCAAAATTCCAAATTTGTTGTTGCCCTAAAATACTAGCTTCTCTAGATATCTTGTTAAAAACTCAATCGTTGAATATTTCATTGTAGGCAAATCGAGTTTTCTTGAATGAGCTCTTCCTGGCCCGCTTCACAAAGGCTTCGAACCGTCGACACTGCTTTTCTGATGGAGCATACGGGCCCAATCCTTGATATAGCGATGATGTCCAGTTGTTCAGGAGGCCTGCAAGCCAGGATGACCTGTAGTCGACAAAGTCGAATGGGCTGATCTCTACACCGCTAGACCGCTCAAGAGCACATAATTCTTGTACATCTCTAAAGTTGTCGTAACCAATATTGTCGCCCCGTAGGCTTTCTTTGAGCGCAACTTTGATGGTCATCACATCGGTAAGTGGAAGAAGACTTGGAAGCATGTCTTTGGGGTCGCTAGGTGTGCTGTCTACAGACACGAAGCTTTCGTCGTTAAAAATTCGATGGAAGAAGAAACGGCTGATTTCACTTTCTATCTGCTCTTTAGTGGCCAATTGGCGTCTATAGATCTCGGAGGCCGACATGGCTTCTGGTGTTGGTAGTGCGATTGTGTTAGGCTCTTTTTGCAACCATGAAGATACACCTTCACCATGCCCCTAGAAGTTGACTACCGACACGAAAATCCTGAGCCTGAGGGAACATACGATCCGTTTATGGCGAAGTACGAACTTGTGCTCAACAGAAAGAAAACTAGCTTTGAGCATTTCCAGCACTTCCTAGGGTACGACTTGGCACAAGCTCGAGATACAACCATGATCTACTTGGTGTTGAAAAATGGAATCGAGTTTACCGAACTGGAGATGATGAAAATTATTGGGCTAAAACCGGATGTGATCATCGACTATGCAATCTTCACAAAGTTTCAACAATTGGTTGGCTACGTCGCTAAGATCCTCAGAGAGAGAGTACCTGTTGAGTCCCTCATGAAGATGCCGCTCACAGACATCAGCAGAATCTGTTACGGTATTGCCTGGAAATTTGAATCACTATTTTTCGTGCCTGTCAAGGGAACGGAGCATCTGTTGGACTTTTGGTTCGCTGATCGCTTTAATGGCATGTGGCCCATCATCTGTGAGGTTAACAAAGCTTATAAAAGGAAAGTTCTTTAGTTTCTGATAGACGTAATTTTTAATAACAATTGCCTCCTCCATAAAAACTAGTTTCGTCTTAAATCATCAGTTTTTAGAGAGAAGGTCTAGTCACTCGGCCCTTATCAAAGCTAGCGAAGATTTGTTCAATTTAACCAAAGAATTACGTTAAGCTAAAGAAATTCTATTGAACTGAAGAGAGAAAAAACGATATGTGAACTGAAGCTCAGCAGTCGGTGGCTCCCTTTTGCAGCCACTCACCCATTCGCATCAAATGAGAAACTATTCACAGCTTACTGACAAGAGCCAGAGTTCAAAACTATTCTTGCTTCTTTCATTGAATCATTGTCTTATTTTGCTGGTTTAATATATTTTACCTATCTCTAATCCCTTGGGTTTCAATAGTGGTACCCCATCGCCTATCCGCCCTGCTGCAGTACGGGCATCGCATCGCATCAAAAAAATAAGTATCTATCTCAACTTCTAACCTCAACATGGCCAGAATAAAAAGGAAGGGGAAAACTGGAAACGCCAAAAACTTCGTTACCAGGGCTAAGGCCTTGAAGAAGCTTCAGGTAACTTTGGCTGATTTCCGTCGTCTCTGTATCTTCAAGGGTATCTACCCTAGAGAGCCCAAAAACAAGAGGAAGGCTAACAGAGGTTCTACTGCCCCAACAACCTTCTACTATGGAAAGGATATTCAGTATTTAATGCATGAACCTGTCTTGGCCAAGTTCAGAGAACACAAGACTTTTTCCAAAAAGTTGCTGAGAGCTTTGACTAGAAACGAGATTGGAGATGCTGAAAAATTGGAGGAGCTGAGACCAAAATACACACTCAACCATTTGGTTAAGGAGAGATACCCGTCCTTTGTTGATGCATTGAGAGATCTTGATGACCCCTTGAATATGTTGTTCTTGTTCGCCAACATGCCAGCTTTGAAAGGTGTCAGTCACAGAGTTGTGAAAGATGCTCAAACTTTGACCAACCAGTGGCTCGCATACTGTGCCAAAGAGAGGCTCATCAAAAAGGTGTTTGTTTCCATCAAGGGTGTCTACTACCAGGCATCTGTCAAGGGTCAGGAGATCAGATGGTTGGTTCCATTCAAGTTCCCCTCCAATATCCCATCTGACATTGATTTCAGAATCATGGTGACTTTCTTGGAGTTTTACTCTACTTTGTTGCATTTCGTCTTGTTTAAGTTATACAACGATGCTGGTTTGGTCTACCCACCCCCTATCAATATGGAACAGTTGAAGGGTGTGGGTGGTTTGTCCGCCTACGTGTTGCAGTCCAAGGACCAAGGTGTCAGTTCTCTTCTCCCATCTAAGCAGGAGACGCAGACCGACTCCGAGCCTACCAAAGGCACAACCTTGTCTACTGAGGAGCTTGAGAAGGCCAAGAAAGCCGATGAAGCGGATGTCGAGCAGAATGAGGAGGTTGAAGACGTCGAGGCCGTCGAGCTAGATCAATTTGCATCCACCAACAAGGAGACTGGTGACGTCTTGGCTCAGCCTTCCAAATTCTCCCACCCCACATCCACCTTATTCTCAAACTTCTTGTTTTTCATTGGCCGTGAAGTTCCAATGGACATCTTGGAGCTCTGTATCTTATCTGCTGGTGGTAACTTGATCTCAGAGATTGCCTTGGATGAGATGAAGGTCAATCAGCCAGAGGCTTACGAGAAATTGGATTTGAGCCATATCACACATCAGATCATTGATAGACCTAAGGTCAATGCCAAGGTTGCCGGTCGTACCTACATCCAGCCTCAGTGGGTTTTTGACTCCATAAATAAGGCTGAGCTTGTTCCAGTTAACCAGTATGGTCCTGGAGAGACCCTTCCTCCTCATATGTCGCCATGGGGCGACTCTGGTGCTTACAACCCTGACGCTGCGATAACAGACGCTGTTGATGAGGATGAGTCTGAAGAGGAAATTGTCGAGGGCGAGGACGATGAGGAAGAGGAGGAAGAGGATGAGGCTGCTCGTGAGCAAAGAGAGTTGGAATTGGAGGCTTCTGGTGTTAAGTACTCCGATAGAACGCAGGAGAAGGATAAGAAGAAGAAGAAGTCTGCTAAATCAGCCGAGGAGGAGGAGAAGGAGTTGAAGAAGATCATGATGTCTAACAAGCAGAAGAAATTGTACAGCAAGATGCAATACGGTATCGAGAAGAAGGACAACAGAACCGAGCAATTGACAAAGAAGAGAAAGCAGCTCGAAAAAACCAAGAAGCAGTTGAAAGACTTGAACAAGAAATAGAGCTTCCGCAATCAATAAGCATGTATACTATATCGACTAGGTTCACCTTCGCTACTGGTAGTGCGCGCTATAGTAAACGCTATTATCTCTTAAGGATTACCACCATGTTGAGAAAACAAGTTGCCAGACAGCTTTCGACATCCAGCCGATTGCTCAGGGGTAAGATTTTCCCTGCTATAGAGACTCCGAAAGATTTGGGGAAAGTTATCTATACGCCTTCTTGGAATGTGAGCGATGTAATTCCAGATCCAGATTCGATCGAAGAAGACATCACCCCAGAATTGGTGCTGAAACTTCTAAAGCAATCTGGTCTTCCACACAATGTGTCTGACGATGTATTTAAAAAGATAGAACATGCTTTACGTACACAGGTTGGCTTTATCGATGAACTTTATGATCCAGGTATGAGCCACGGTGAGAGATGTGCTAACAACGAGAAGATGTTCAGGCTCATAGCCTCTGATCACCAGGCCCCAGAGCCACTTGATTTGAAGCATTTGTTGAAGCTAGTGGAACTGGTCAAGAAACAAGTTGATCCTGAGAAGGGCGAGACGGGTTTTAACCATGAAGCTTTTCGCAATACTATAAAGTTCGGCAAGCCATAGGCTTCTCATCACTGATTTCTATTTACTCGGGCATCCATGAACATCCTATCTGGGACCTCCAATTCGAAGAGGTTGTGCAAGAGCTCCTTCATCTTCACTAGGTCTTTGGTTCCTTGATTGACCAAGTCGACACTAGCTCCCTTGGGATAGTTGATGAATGCTTTTATCTGGAAGGTATTAGACTCGTCCAAGAGCTTGAGCTTGATGCCCCGGTCAGCGGATGATGCGTCGAGATCGTCATCCCTCACTAGAATCTTGAATATTTCAATTACAATATCCCCGTGGAAAAATCGTATTCCTTTTGCCCAGTATTGATTGACGACGTCATATCCCAATTCCTCAAGGAATTGAAGAAACGAGTCCTTCTCATCTTTGGGTTTATGCTCATCTTGGAGCGCTTCGTTCGGTTGCACCGATTCCTTATTGGTGGCCACTTCGCTTGACTCCTTCTCTTTCGAAGCGTTGTCAGGGTCAATCTCCATGAGATCTGTTTCGCTGTCATTTACCTTTGAGGTGCTCTCCTTCCCGTTCTTTTCTAGGGCAGTTGGTATGCTTTCTTTTTGCAGGTGATCAGGTTTTGCCGTGTGGTGATGGACTAGCGTGCTTTCATAGAAGTTTTGGGCCAGCACTGGATTCTTCCCGGCATTCGGGATGTCCGATATCTGCAATGTCCAGTGTTTGACCTCTTTTCCGGAGAAAAGTCTGTCCACTCGTATATCCGATTTTCCAGGTATAATGGGTTGTGCCAAATTCAAGTCTAAAGCTGCCGAGTCAGCCCAGGTGGTCGTACATTTCATGTAGTACTGTTCGATCTGATTGACCTTTCCTGGCTCAAACTTCGGTTTGAAGATGTTATGAGGCTTCGTTAGAAGAGTGTAAGTGGCGATATCTTGGGGATTGAGAACTCCAGTAAATGCCTGTAGGGTACTCACCGTTTGTATGTAATTATCCTGTGATATGCTCGAGCATAGTAGTAATTGATGGACCATAGTGGATTAGTGTGAAGTTGTTGTATCTTTCAGTGTCGCGCATAGACGAGAAACTAGATCTCCATCAAAAAGCATCTGATAGTAATATCTGAACTCTGACTGTTTAACTTTTCGATTTCTATGGAAAAGCTAAGATTGGATACATCTCCGAAAAAGTGTTATAGCTCTTCAAGAAATATTGTTTGCAGAATTTGTAAAATGTGAGAGATACTTCATTTCGCAACAATTTTATGAACACAGAAACTCTTAGTCAAAAGAAAAGTAAATATGGACGATGAAATGAAATACACCATTTATTAAAAATGTCGAACTCTTTCACTCAAAATACCCTAAGAAGGTCATTTGTCTTATCTCCCACTAACTTCTTGGGATCTTTTCCCATTGTTACACTTGCAAACTACACTTGACGAGTTATCGGATTAAGGATGCACAATTTTGATTTATTCACTTAATATAGTACAATTAGAGAAGAACTTTATCAATCAGATGTCCTTCTTAGCTTCTGGCTTTTCAGAGGAGTCTTCAGAAGTGTCCTCAGTGAAGGCAACCACGATATATGCTATAAGTACAGCATTTGCAGCAACAGCGGCAGAACCTCCGCTAACAAGGGGGTTTCCGCTGATCAAATACTGAACAGTGAAAAATGTTATAAGCGGTAAAAAGACCATTGCCGCTGTAAAGATGAGGAGCTTCCTCACGACTGATCTAATAGTTAGTAATTGTGAACATCATATCAAGAAATTCATACAATGGTTGCAAGATAGCACCATAAACATACGCTGGAACGTCGGCGGCCATGATATCAGAGTTATAGCTTGTTGCAGAAAGAGGTATGTTGAAAGCTAACCAAGTACTCTCAAGGCGTATGTGCACACCGGAAGATAGAAAGGTCAAGCTTCACGCTAACCAAAGGGCCACGAATGTAAGTAAGAACCAAACGAACTAAAAAGGAGCTGGATTGATCATTATGAACACACTGGCCTGTTTTTTTTCCCTTGCTTTATCAAATAAAGCCAGATTTCATGTTTCACTCACGTGACTTTACACGCAGTTGGCAATTTCCTTGATCAACAGGTTTTATCTCAACATTAGTGTAATACAACCATGAAGCTTATCACCAGTGTTGCGCTCTGTGCCAGCGCTACAATGGCATTTGTCAATACAGGCCCTTTATATGGCAATATGTTTGACAACAAGGCTTTCTTCGAAAACCAATACCTCATAGATGCTCAGGATGCTTCCTCGCAAATAGGGAGTGCAACTGAGAAGCTATGCTCTGAATCAAACCACGCTCCATTGGTCTTTTATCGCGTGAAGAACCTTGCAGAGGGCTCGAGTGATGCCGCACAGGTGTCTGCCAATGTCAGATACGATTCTCCAAAGCAATTGGACTTAGCATTGCACTCTTCGTGCCAAGTACACTACACAACGAGCCAACCAGCACACGTAGAACGTGGCAACATCTACGTTGTTGACTTGGACGATGATCAAGAGCATTCTGCGAATGAGTTGCTTTCAAACCTCGGCCATATGATTGTGCAAGGCAAGCCCGCCGGAGGAAAGTCTCGCTCACTCATGGCCGGTATTAAGGGCTATGTGGGTGACTTGCTGCATGGATGGGCCAAGAGAGAGGATGAAGATGCTGACGAGGACGTCGAAGCCTATGCAGAGCTCGAGTCTGCCTTTAAAGCTGCAGAGTCCATGCTTGCCCAGGAAGAAGGAGACTCTTTCGTGACAGCCTTGGCCGACGACAAGGAAACTCCTTCTGGATCAAAGGAGAATAAGATCAAGGCTGACAAGAAATCCAACCTTTTCACGAAGTATCAGTTCTTCACCCCAGGAATCTGGCTGTGCTTGATCGTTTCTTTGTTCTTGATTTACGTGTTGAACACGGCGCTTGGATGGATAACCTCCATCCAGGTGACCTACAAATCATTTGAGAAGCAGATTGATTACGAAAAGAAGACCGAGTAATATAAGTATTTAGATTAAAAACTCACCAGACGTATGGCACAATCTTGTAAGGAACCCGTTTTTCATACTCCTCCCAAGCTTTTCCATACTTAGCTCTGCATTTGGCTTCATCTCTCGTTTGTCTATGCACCAACAACGTGGCGAAATAGATCACATAGAAATAGGTGAATGGGGTCTGTGTGCCAGTGGGTAAGCACCAGGACCAGCCGATAAGCCAGTCACCGAAGTAGTTGATGTGTTGCGAAAGCTTCCACCAGCCATCAACGAGCAACTTGGAGCCAGTTGGTGTGGAAATGCTCTTCATGTGTTCAAGCTTGCCCTGCTTGAAATCTGATTTTTGTTGGTTGGAAGAGTGGAAGATGTAGTAACCCGTGAAACTGAGAGCTAAAATGGAAGCAATCTGTGGCCATGTTAAGTCCACGGCGTTGCCTTCTAATGCGAGGTAGCGACACTGCAAAGAGTATGACCAAGGGAGCCATGCTAAGTCACCAAAGGCAAGCATGAAACCAAAGCCATCGGTTGCAATGTCCATCATGGTCAAACATCCCTCTTCATTGAGCACTCCATCGAAGATGTAAAACGCTTCCAAAAAGTTAATCAAGACCAAGGAGTTAGAAATCTTGCCGAACTTGTGGTACTGATTGTGGATACACGACAAGTTTATCAAGAAAAGCAAGAGCATGCCTGGTCTCAACTCACAGAATAGCTTGATATCCCAAGCACCAATTCTGGGGTTCAATTCACGACCAATGAACCAGTCGTAGATGGGGTTGCCGGAGTTACCATTGATTGAAAGAATCCTCTCCGTGGTTCCGAGACCATTCTTCTGACGCAATGGGATGAAGGAAATGAAATAGACGAAAAACGACACGAAGAAGGAATAGATGATAGTGACGAAGATCAACTTGGCCTGATTATCATACAAGAATTGCAATTCGGGGAGGAAGTAGTCTGGCGATGCAAAGAGTCTGGCAAGAAGCAAAATAATCAAAGTTGCACTCATGAAAACACCATTGATTCTGTACTGCAACTTTGTTCCATCACGAAGCTCAACACCGTCCATGTCTTTACCTGGAGAGTAGACATCGAGAACAGCAAGAACGAAAAACCAAGTCAAGTAGGCCTTCCAGACAGTGAAGTCGAAGCACAAATCCTTCCATTCGTCCCAATTCAGAGGGATCTGCTCGGTGACTCTGTTGAGATCAAGCAGGATGCCCTTGATGGAGTAGTGCTCATTGCACAAGGAATAGAACACTACCAAGATGAACGGCAAAAACGTGGCAATGCCGATGGCACCCGGAATTCCAAAAAACTCCTTGTGGCGGGTGACGGGGTTCAATTCAGACATGGCGTGGTGCAACACGAGCTGGCCTTGGGTGTTTTATAAAGAGCTGTTTACGAGCAGCGATGCGACTAGTAAACGAGAGTGAGCGAGATACGACTAGTGCGAACAGCACGGTCACAGGAGCAATTACAATTGAAAAGAAACCAAACATGTTTTGTGATCAGTCAGGTTGCTACAAGATATTGGTTTTCTTCATTCCGACCGACGTGGAAGGATAACGCGTGGTAATTCACAAGGGCTAAACTTCCGAATGCGAAAGCCACGAGACAGCCAGCGTACGCGATAGAGAATTTTACTGTTTGGGAAACACAGGAGAATGCAGACCGAAAGAGAAAAGGGTACTTCGAAAAGAGGAATTCGGGGGATAGACAGGACAAAGAGCTTGCCGAGCCGAATATGCCGCCTAGTTAATATTTCATTTTTGTGTTATGTCTCAGCGGTCCTTGTGTCTCCTCACATAGGAGAGGCTTTTTCGATTTTCGCCCTTTTGGAGCCAAATTACATGCATGACGCGGCATTGACAGCAACGTTTCTTCGCAGACTTGGAGCCACAAAGAGAGAACAAAAGGGCTTTTTTTGTAGTTTGTCTCACCATTAAGAAGAAAAAAAAAATCGCTCTTTCAATGGGTATGACATTCGCCGAACACCCCCAGTGCCCGCTTCTTAATATGGAAGTAACCTACTCAGGCGCATTATTTCCTTTTGTATCTCTTCGACTTGTTCTGGAACGTCGAATTCCTCAAGTCAGCCGTTATTTACCAGGCGACTGTGTATACTTATAAGCGCCCGACATAAAGGACAATTAACTGTGGTAGTCTCATTCTCTGGAATTTTTTTTTGTTACGGTCTGGCTCCACGTCGGCTCTTGTGCACTCCAGCGTCTGAATCGGCTTCTCCAGGGTATTTTTTCCCACAAGGCGGGTTTTGCTTGTTTTCATTCACCCGATTTCCATTTTTCTTTTTTCATCCCCTGCTCGGTCTCGTTTTCAAATTCAGTCTTGAACACTTTTGCTTCCCAATCTCTCGTTGCCAGCTGCCTTATATCTCAGTTCTGTTCGTTGCATACTCCTTGAATACCTTCAACTTCCCCTAACAACG
Source organism: Candidozyma heveicola (assembly GCA_003708405.2). Taxonomy (NCBI): domain Eukaryota; kingdom Fungi; phylum Ascomycota; class Pichiomycetes; order Serinales; family Metschnikowiaceae; genus Candidozyma; species Candidozyma heveicola. Next base: position 1,142,057 of record PPOB02000001.1, read on the forward strand.
CACAAACTTACATGCTAGTTTCCATGCCCGAGTCTTCGCCCATAAGGCCACAAGAGCCCATCAAACGCAGACGTGGAAGACCACCCAAGCACAATAAGCTGCCTGAGGCATTTCCGACCCTCACGTTGCAGTTCCAGACTTCTCCTGACTCGAGCTCCCCGACTGCCGAGTCAAACTCCAATATGATGGTTAAGATGGGTGAACCAGACGCCTTCACTCCTTTGATGAAGGTTTCTTCCTCTAGCCTGTCCTCGAGAAAACGCAGACGGAAGAGCACCTACCATTCGGACGTCGACGACTCTCCCAGCAAAAGGTCTGTAGCTAGCCAAAGCACAGATTTAGGCTCCGACGAACCCTTTTTGACTCCTATGTCGTTATCATCAGTCAACGGCGGCCCCACTCTGTATGTGAACGCGAAGACGTTCGATAACTTGTCTTTCATCACAAAGGGCGAGCCCAAACCAGCGTCAAACTATTCGTTAGCCACTCCTCCTAAACATGATAACTACACCAAAAACGGTACTTCGCAGGCGAACCATACCGAAGATTTTGTCAAGTCATCACCGGAGAAGCACCCAGAACCAGCCCCTCTCAAGAAAACCCTGGCTGGCTCGATGAGTTACGTGGAGGACGATGCTTTTCTGTTTCAGCTTGTCATAGACGACAAGGGGAAGGCGGCTTTGTCGAACAAGACCTTGTCGACATCGAACTCCATTGACGAAAGGCTCGCAGAGCTTCCTTCGGAAATGACTCGTCCGTCGATGTTGCTACATTCAAGCACCGCTATCGGCATTGAAACGTGGAAAAATACAAGTAAGGATGACGCACACGCCGAATTGAGCAAAAGGAAACTTTCGGAGCCCGTGAAACCGATGTTACCTTCATATGCGACTCTTCTTTCTGGTTCAGAGACTGACCCCTTACCCGAGAAACTTATCGTTCCACAGACCCCCCAGAGCAGCGGAATCACCTACAGCGAGACCCCGATTTTCATGCAGACGGAGAGCAGTGCCAATGGAGATTTGGCGTTCAACTTGACACCACAATTCAACGCCATGATGTACCTGATGATGAACATCAACTCACCACAGCAGAAGAAGGGCCATTCGCTGCAGCAGTCGTTTTTGAACCCTCAATTGGACTTGAACCACTACTCAAGACTCAGTGGTGGCCTGGCGCATGCTATTGATACCCGTGAATTGCTTGGAGCGCAAGAAACATCTCCCAAGAGTTTATCACCTGAGGAAGTAGATGCTCGTGCTGCCCTCCGCAAAGCTTTCGGCAAAGGAAGGTAAACATCCAGCCTAAGATCTAGTCTACATGAGCTTGGATCAAGAGAGATCTCGAGTACTTTCCCTTTTGAGCCGACTCTATGCAATGAGTGAGATGGTTTTCTTTTTCCACAATAAGAATTTTCATGATCTTACATGTCAATTTTCAAGAGAACAACTAAATCGTTTCCACCCGTTATTTTGCAACTACCTGCGAGTTCAATGTAGTAGAGCTCGCTTCGATGCCTCGGGATGCATGGCTATGCGTAGAAGAGGCGCCATCTTGCAGCATGGCTGCACGCACTAGTGGGTGTGAAGGTGAAACAAATATCCATTTGAGAAATTTATAGAGAATTGAGCATTTAGTGAGATAACACGTTTTTTTAAAAAAATACTTCACCGTCACAATGTCCTGATCTGACTAGGAAGCTAGTGGGTGCCTAGGTAACACGCAGGAAGAAACTTAACCCGCGCACGACTTCACGTGACAGAAAGTTTTTTAACCCTCGTAGGGGTTACCCGGATCGAAAAATTCTGCGAGGAACCCACACCATATAAAATTTTTTCACGCATCTTCCCTTCTCTTCACCCCAACACAACACATTTACTATGTCTCACAGAAAGTACGAAGAGCCAAGACACGGTTCCTTGGGTTTCCTCCCAAGAAAGAGAGCTGCCAACTCCAGAGGTAAGGTTAAGTCTTTCCCTAAGGACGTCAAGTCCAAGCCAGTCGCCTTGACTGCCTTCTTGGGTTACAAGGCTGGTATGACCACCATCGTCAGAGACTTGGACAGACCAGGCTCCAAGATGCACAAGCGTGAGGTTGTCGAGGCTGCCACCGTTGTTGACACCCCACCAATGGTTGTTGTTGGTGTCGTCGGTTACGTCGAGACCCCAAGAGGCTTGAGATCTTTGACCACCGTCTGGGCTGAGCACCTTTCCGAGGAGGTCAAGAGAAGATTCTACAAGAACTGGTACAAGTCCAAGAAGAAGGCCTTCACCAAGTACTCTGCCAAGTACGCTAAGAACGGTGAGGAGATCCAGAAGGAGTTGGCCAGAATCACCAAGTACGCCACTGTCGTGAGAGTTCTTGTCCACACCCAGATCAAGAAGACCCCATTGGCTCAGAAGAAGGCTCACCTTGCCGAGATCCAGATCAACGGTGGTTCCACCGAGGACAAGGTCAACTGGGCTAAGGAGCACTTCGAGAAGGAGGTCTCTGTCGACTCTGTTTTCGAGCAGAACGAGATGATCGACGTTGTCGCTGTCACCAAGGGTCACGGTTTCGAGGGTGTTACCCACAGATGGGGTACCAAGAAGTTGCCAAGAAAGACCCACAGAGGTTTGAGAAAGGTTGCCTGTATTGGTGCCTGGCACCCAGCCAACGTCCAGTGGACTGTCCCAAGAGCTGGTCAGAACGGTTACCACCACAGAACCTCTATCAACCACAAGGTCTACAGAGTTGGTAATGGTTCCGAGGAGAACTCCGGTTCCACCGAGTTCGACAGAACCGCCAAGACCATCAACCCATTGGGTGGCTTCGTTAGATACGGTAACGTTAACAACGCTTTCGTCATGGTCAAGGGTTCTATTCCAGGTGTGAAGAAGAGAGTTGTCACCTTGAGAAAGTCCTTGTACGTTGACACCTCCAGAAGAGCTCTTGAGAAGGTCAACCTTAAATGGATTGACACTGCCTCTAAGTTCGGTAAGGGTAGATTCCAGACCCCAGCCGAGAAGAGAGCTTTCTTGGGTACCTTGAAGAAGGACTTGGAGAACTAAGCACGCTTAGCATCCAATTTTCTGTAGTGTATACTCGCACAATTTAATTGTACTCAAAACTAAGTGTAGAGATTTGTTAGCGCGAAATGGTCTATGCGCACCCTAACATAAATAAAGCTCTAATCCTTCGACTACACCAATGTCGCTGGTAGTTCTGAACTCCGGCTCCCTTTACAGCACATATATATCCACAGTTGATCACCTACCGTGTGATATCGTCAGATCTCTATGGCTTGTGCAGTCGTGTAATTTGGGTGTGGAGAAAGAAGAGGAGAAGATCAGGCAGTTGGTTTTAGATCATGGGAACAACACACAAACGGTGGCTGCTAGGCAGTATTACCATCTGAGGAGAAAGATTATGAGCTTGTCTCGTGAGGCAGCAGAAGAGATGAATGCCTTGTGTGGCCAGCTTCGTTCCCACGAAAGTATGCTCAAAGACGAGATCTTGCACTTGGAACGAGTAGCTGAGGCCCCTGCCACGAAGGATGAGTCTAGCACTCAAAGGCTACGAGCTCAGCTTGAGGAGCACTACAGAAACAACCCACTACCGTCACAGACAGAGGCGAAAGAGAAAGAGAAGAAGAGGCTGAAAGCGTCAGGCATAAAGCTCATCTTGAAGCTATCCAAGCACGAAGAGCCCCGGATCATACGAAAAAGGGGCAGGCCCCGGAAAGATGAGAGCCGTAGCCCTCAACGGCTGTCGAATATAACTTCAGGCCCTAAGGTTCCTCATCGACCCACGAGAATAACCATAAAGAAACCAACACCCATGATCCAGAGCCACATTCCAGAGCCCCAGCCGGAGCCTTCCCCCATTCCCACGCAAACGCCTGAAGAAGTCTTCTGTTTCTGTAAGCAGCCCTCATTTGGTGATATGATAGCTTGTGACAATGACTCTTGCAAAAATGGCGAATGGTTTCACTACAAATGCGTGGGTCTTCTCAACCGAGTGGAAGCACTCAAGTACACAACCCAAAAGTGGTACTGCTCGAATGAATGCCGTGAAGCAGGGCAGGCCAGGCTCGAGAGAAAGAAAAAGAACAAAAAAAGACGGAAAAACTGGTAGTATACCTGTTGTGCATTACCTTTCATTCCTTTATGCCGTCTATGTATTATCAAATCGCCAACAACTCCAACATGCCGCTCATCTCCTTAGCGTCCTTGCACTTTCTCACCTCTAATCTTATGCGTTGTGACAATGTGTTGAAAGCCTCTTCAAGGGCCACACTTCTGCTGAGCAAATGACCATAGCTCTCGAGAATTACAGCGAGATAGTCACAAATAATGTTGAAAAATCTCACGTCTTCGAGATTCTTGATACACCATTGTACTATAGGCATTAATGAAATTTCGTCTCTGCCATACAAGGCGGCTCTGATTTTACCTCTCTTTTTCAATTCATGCAAAACTGTGACAACCTGGTCTTTTGGATAGTCGCCGCTGACAGCAACATCTAGGGCTTCTGCCCATCTGAAAGCACGAAGGTTTCTTTCATAGGCAGTCACCTTCTTTGGGCCTGTGCCTGCGGTAGAAACAACCTGAGCACCTTCATCTCCAGCGTAGTCGTTACCTTTGATGGCCCTAGCGTAAGAGAGACTGTGCAGTTGTTTTTGTTGCGTGGTCTTTGGCTCGGATTTTCTTGTCCTGATTGAAAGAAGACCAGACGTCAAGCCGGTTGCGAAATGCTTGAAGTTGGGAGAAACAGCGGTACACAAAACACCACCGCTTCCAAACTTCCAGCCGAACTTGACGTCCCAGTTTGGAGAGCTGTAGTCGAATATCTTGACATGGCCATCAAGCGAGCCGACAAGCAAGCCTCTGTTACCAGCATCATGCAATGAAGTAGCAGTTTTCGTGAAGTTGGTAAACTCTCGTATCTGGGAGCCCCTGGCCAAATCCCAGACCTTCACCTGTGGACCACCAGCACTGACCAAAGTAGTTGGAGAAAGAGCCAAGACATCCTCTACTGGGTTTCCTTGGTCAAACTTGGCTACTGGGTCGGGCTGTCTGGTATCGAAGAGTCTCACCACACCGTCATAACAACCCGTGGAAATCAAATTGGGGTTTCCGGGAACAAATGTACAGCTTCTGATATAATCGTCATGATGGCTGTCGTCAAACTCGACGATAGGCCCGCTTGTGCTCTGAGAGATGTCGTACACTCTCATGACTCTGTCGTCAGAGCCAGTCACAAGCTGGTTGCCAATTGTGGGGTGAAATCTGGCAACATGCGAGGGATGAGATGATGGTGATAGACTGACGAGAAGATTACGGGGCTGGTATGCGTCGAAAATGGTGACAAGGCCCAGGGCATCAGCTGCAACCAAGAGCTTACCGTCGTATCTGTATTCACCAGAGTAGACGGTGTCTTTGAATCTCGAGAATGTTTTCGTGACTTGCCTCGTTTTCGAAGAGAAAACCTGGATTCTCGTCGATGAAGTCACTGCAAAGTCGTGTGGAGAAACGGGATTGAAGTGAATGTGGGAAATGGGGTGGTTCTCCTTGATGAGCTGGGGGTTGACGAAACCACGCCAGTATTTCTGCTCAGGAGTAGTTTTGGCAGGCAACACGGGCGCACGGGCCTGCTGTACTTTTTGCCTGGACGACGACATGGCGACTTTGTATGGTTATCTTTCCTTGATGGAAAGGTCTTCTCGATGGCAGGCATTTTTCCAGGCATCGTGCGCACGTGCCAGTGTACACGTGATAAGGACACGAAAATTATGTGCCGTCGCGCCTGGGCACGGCAGCGTGGGATCTGATAAAAGTGATAGGATGTGCTGTAATTTACTAGCCGGCTGTAGCGACGCTTAAAAGCCAAGCAAGAAAAAGTTTACCTGGTGCTCCCACTTCGGCGCTCCTTCAATTTCTGGAGATAAAGTTCATCGGAATTGAAAGAGCCCTGCATTTCCTCTGCACGATGTCCAGCAATTCATCCGTTTAGGTTTGGTTATAACGAAGAGAATTGCGCATGTGTATGTGAGGCGTCGGATTCGTGGTCCGAATATGCATCTTCCGCAGCCTAGTCGTTGTGGTTATCCAGAGTGTGACCAGTCTCCCCTATACCCTGAGCCTCACGAGGAAGTGGCAATTCAAAGAAAAAAGACGGATACGAAAAATGGAGGTGGTATAGAGATGTGGGACGAGTTTCAAAGCCAAGTGATAACCCAGTGTGAGAATAACACACCATGAATATTTCGGTGCTTAGACCGTTTTGGGAGCAGCGCACTGTCTCGGTTGACTTCCCACAGTGCAGGAACCCGTCATTGCGGTGCATTGAAGCCCTGTCTATGCACTCTGGCAGCTTCCTACATTGGATACTTTTCATGTCATTTCCGATGTATAAATACCTCAGGTTTTCCACTTGCCCCCCATACTCATCATGGGAACCTTACAGTTCATTGCAGACGAAGTCGGGCTCAAGACGTTGGTCAACGGTGGCCTAGACGTCCACCTTATCATCTTCATGAGAATGGTAAGGTTGTTGAGTTTCGGAGCCACTTCTTTGATTTTGGTTATTTTCCTTAAGGACCTTGGCATCGACGAAGCCACCATTGGCTACTTCATGACGTTGGCCTTCTTCGGTGACTTGACCAAGTCTTTCATGTTCTCGTTGATTGCGGACGGCTTGGGCAGAAAGTTCACCTTGCTCTTGAGCTCCACCCTCATGGCCCTCACTTGCTTCGGTATTGCTTACTTCGACAACTTCTACGTTTTGGCCGCTATAGCCGCGTTGGGTATAATTACGCCTGGAGGTGGCGAAGTGGGCCCCTTCAGGTCGATTGAGCAAAGTGCCATCGCATCTTTGGTGCCTCACGATGAAAGATCTGACATCTACGCCTGGTACACCTTTTTGGGAACATTTTCGGCGGCTTTGGGCTCCTTTGTCTGTGGCTCCTTCGTGGACTTGTTGCAGGACAAATGGCACTTCACCACCTTGCAGGCCTACAAGGGTGCTTTCACTGCTTTTGGTGTGTTATCGGTCGTTTGTCTCTTTTCTTGCTTTTTCTTGACCCCCAACATGGAAGTAACACACGAGCCAAAGCCTTCTGTGGAGCAGGCTGCTGGAGAGACTGCTAATTCTGCTGCCGAGACTCAGGACGGCCCCGTGGAGTCCAACGAGTCCCTGGAGTTGATTCCAAAGTCGAAGCCAAAGTGGAGACTTCTCCCTGAATTGAGCAAGGACATCTTGTCTATTGTGCTCAAGTTGTCGTTCCTTTTCGGTTTGGATGCCTTTGCTTCTTCGTTGGTGCAAGGCTCCTGGCTCACGTACTACATCAAGCACAAGTTTGATGTCAGCTCTACAACCCTCGGCACAATCTTTTTCATCACATTCTTCATTGCCGGCTTTGCTTCTCTTTTGAGTACCTCCTTCACCAAGAGATTGGGCCCTGTGGTGACCATGGTGGTTACTCACTTGCCTGCCTCGGCCATGTTAATCATTCTTCCCCTTCCAACTTCGTTAACGGTGACTTTGGCCATTATGTTGATCCGTGCCTCAACCCAGTCTATGGACGTTGCTCCAAAGCACGTTTTCCTTGCTACGTTGGTGCCTGCTAATTACAGAACCGCGGTCTTCGGCTGGACTAACATTGTCAAGACCATTGGACAGATGTTCGGTCCCTCGATTGCCGGATATTTGACGGGCGAAGGCGTCCAGTGGATTACTTTCATTATTGCTGGTTCCTTGAAGGTTCTTTACGATGTGGGCATTTTGGCTACCTTTTTGTCTTACAACAGACACAAGGCTCACTAAGTAAGTCTAGGCAAGCGCGCATGGAAGTATGGAACTTGGTTTCAGCCGCCTGTCACATGGCCTCGGCCAAACTAGATAAAATAAAATAGAGACCTATATGTACAATTTTCTACACCAGCACTTCGGAACCTCATTTTGAACAAACTTGTCATGCTACGGCGCTACATGGGCTACGTAGTGTTGCCCGTATTTGCATTTGTCGTGAATCACACCCCCAGCTTTGTATGGGCTCTTATCGACTTCGTGCTAGATGTGTGGTTATTCTGGGTCCGCAAAATCTACCACTGGCACACCCAAAAAGACAGCTTGAACGAGGCCTTGAAACAGCTCAAGGCGGTGGAGAACTATAATGAGTGGAAAGCCATCGTGACGGAGGTCGACCGCCTTACCAATATGGATATCTGGAGACAGAACTTCATCTCCAAGCACTATGACTACATGCTTGTGAACGAACGGATGACGTTGTTGCGTGAAGCCAGGCTCAACGAGGATGCCTCCCTTTTGATGTCGTTGCTTCGTTCCGGGCTTCTTCGGAACTTTGGTGGCATCGCTCAAAAGAGGCTTTACACCAAGGCCTACTTGGGTACCAAATTCAAAATTCAAGAGTACATCATCGAGGTGCTTGACTGCCTCAACTACCTTAATGACTCTATTCACGCTGAACGGGCCAGCAACGACTACATCATGAATAGCAAGCAACTCAAGCTCGACTTCTTCCATGACGCTAGACAGTCTTTTGGATGCACAGCCTTGATTCTCCAGGGCGGTTCCCTCTTCGGCTTATGCCATATTGGAGTTGTTCGTGCCTTGTACTTCAAGGGCTTGCTTCCTCGGGTGATTGGCGGCAGTGCCGTGGGAGCTGCGGTTGCCGCCTTGGTATGCTCTCTTACAGATGTGGAGCTTATTCCCATTTTGGTATCTATCACTGATGTGATGGGGAACGTGGATACTTTGAACCATGACGTGGACGAAAGATATGGAAATGTCATCGAGAACGTTGTGCGCAAGGGCTACTCCCAGGACATCCTTGTTTTCCTCAAGTTTGTGAGAGACACCATTGGGGACTTAACTTTTGAGGAGGCTTACTTAAAAACAGAGAAAATACTCAATATCGTTGTTCACCCAACACACCAATCCATTCCCTCGTTACTCAACTACATCACTGCTCCTAACGTGATCATCTGGACGGCTATCTACGCATCTATTGGAACCGGGGTTCTTTCGGACAGTGTTCAGCTATACGTTAAGGATCTCAAGAATGAGATAGTTCCAATGGCACCTGAGTTGGACATTTCTTTCTTGAAACCACAAGATGTCAGTTACCAGCAGCACTATTTTGGGCACAAAAAGAAAGATGAGGCTAGCCTTTTCTCCGCTCCAGCTGAGAGCTCTCCTTATACTAGGCTTACCGAGCTTTTTAATGTCAATCACTTCATTACAAGCTTGGTCAGGCCATACCTCGCTCCACTCATCAGCAACGATCTCAAACACCATAATGCCTACGGAAAATTGCGCTTCAGTGACGATGCATTAAATATATTCTGGAACGATGATACTAAGAAGCTTGAAAAGCCAAAGTCTTCAGCTTCTCATATTGATGTTATCACCAAAGACACATCCTACAACTTCCGCAAGCACTTGAAGAACGTTATTGGTCTCGAGATCCAACACAGGCTTGACGTCATGAACAAGTTAGGGCTCTTGCCTGAGATTGTCAAGCGTCTTTGCATCGACGAGAAACCCTCCACTGCGAAGTTCTCTACAAACTCCAGGGAGATAACCATCGTTCCTGAGTTGAGGTACTTACTTCGAGACATCGGCCGTGTTTTCGATGTCCACAAAACTATGGAAAATATCCCTTACTGGATTCTTGTGGGCGAAAGGTCTGTGTGGCCCCTCTACCCACTTCTTTGGACCAGATGCTCGATTGAGTTTGCATTAGACGATTTGTATAGTCTTCATCGGAAGCGGGGGAAATAAGGAAATAGGATCATCTGAAGTAAAGTTTGATATTAGAGTCTTTGGTAATGTTGTAGACAAACTCATTTTCCGCAACAGCTGTGGGAGAAGGAAGTGCACCTCTAGAGATGGTGAGGCAGCCGGTAATGTCCTCTGCTCGACCTGTTGCTAGTGGCAGTAGATTAATGTTGATGAAGGATTTGTGAAACAACTTGACAAAGAAGTCGGTGATTTTTGAGATGACACCTTCGTCCAAGTTAGCATCGAAGTCGATAAGCGAGGGCTCGGCGTTGATTACAACAAACACGGAATTGCTCATGGCCTGTAAAGACAGAATGAAGTGAATCAAGCCGTTTGGGTCGTAGTTTGTCGCAGCGAGGAGAATCTCTGGGTTTTCGATGATGATCAACTTCAGGTCATGCTGCACCTTCTCAATGCTGGTCTTCAAATCAGAAAAGAGTCTTTCAACTTGTTCCTTGCTGTTGGCAGGGCTCTGAATGTGTTTGGTGAAGAGGTCGGTGAGGCAGTCCAAGAAGGTGAAGTTCTTTTCCGTATCCAAGTTCATGCCATTCTTTTTGCCGTTCTTCACCACAACGCTCTTCGTATTCGTGAAGGAAATATACACCACATGGGCTCTATTGGGAATTCGCTTGTTGATGTCCCTATTGGTCGTGGAAGCAGTACCCAAGATGGCGTTTTCTATAAGGGAGCTGATGAGCCAAGCTGCGCTTGTTCCCTGAACATGACCAATAGTGCCCAATTGTGAGGGTTTAAGTTGGAGATACGAATCAGGAAGAATTGAGTGATCGGTGAATAGCGCTAGGTCTTGTTCTGGAGCAGTGGACATGGCAGTCTCTCAAGCAGTACAGGTAGATTTCGATGAGCGATGCGCACTTTGCAGCCATAGCAGTGGAGTGAATCAAACTAAGGTAGACAAGGAGCCGGAAAAGCTAGAGAATCAAATTCAAAAGAAGCCGCTAAAGGAAGAAACAGGTAAAGAAAGAGGAGGTCGAAAAGAAAACGAATTGAAGGATACCTTGGGAAACCATGTCTCTGAGGCAGGTTGACTCGAACCTGGTGATGCTCTCAGTGGCTTTTTCATATCAGCCGAATCATGAGTTTCCGGGCGTCTAGGCTGCAGACTTCCATCTCCTAACTATGAGTTACCCATACTGAAAAACGGACTTGCACCTTCACCTAAATGTAATGCACACGGGTTTCCGAATAGTGCCAGATCGCAGTGCAAAGCCCGATGAGCCTTATCAGTAATTGACCATAGCAAAGCTTACGCTCTTTGCTATCCTAACGAAGTGGAGTCAATGCCCGCAAGACCCCTAGCTCCGAACATAAAAATCTATCATCTAAAACGCACAGGCACATATCTCCTCAGCTCATGCGCTAGAAAATGCCGTGCGGTCGATACAGCGTACAGATTTTGAAAAACCCCATCGGCAGCGTTGGACAACCCAGTAAGGCTACATGGAAGAGTGAATCTCACGAAATTAACTCCAACTCCACCTTCTGCTTTTTTTTCAAACCCAAAACGGGAAATTTTCTTCGGTCCTTCCACTTGCATAGCGTTATCATCAGAGATAGAGCGGCGCACGGCTCCAGCTGCACTCGAGATAAAATTTTCCGTGGGGATGTAAAAAGCAGATAAGACCCAGATCCGCTGGAGAATCTTTACTAATCTCTTCTCACCGGCCTTCCTCGCTTAAGCAAGAAAATATGTCAAAACCTGCCGAGAAACCCGTTGCAGAAGACGCCAAGGACTCCCACAGTCTAGAAAGCCAACCAGTGGAGGCAGTCTACGAGCAAGATGAAAGAGAAAGACAACTTGAAGAAGGCACCAATTTTTTGGATCGCATAGGTCTCAAGTTCAACGCCGAGATCAGAGGCGTGGAGAGAGTTCCAGAAGATAAGAGAGTGGACCGGAACTGGACCTCTCCACTCACCATGTTTCTCTCTCCCAACATATCTATTGCTGCTTTGAGCACGGGCATGTTGGGGCCGACTTTCTACAATCTTGATTTTCGTACCTGTGTTTTGGTGATTGTGTTTTGGTCCATTATTGGCTCCATGCCTGTGGGATTCTACGCAACCTTCGGAGCCAAGTTCGGTCTCAGACAGCAGATCTTGTCGAGGTACTTCACCGGCAACATCATGGGCCGTATATTTGCCTTTTTCAACGTGATTTCCTGCGTCGGCTGGAACGCTGTCAATATTCTCCCGTCGGTGCAGATGTTGGCGTCCATTGGCCCTCTTCCTCCATGGGCAGGATGCTTGATCATGGTAGTACTTACATGTTTGGTGGCTCTTCTCGGCTACAAAGCCATTCACCTCTACGAGCGGTGGCTGTGGATCCCAAACTTCATAATTTACTTGGTCATCATCGCCCGGTTGACCATGTCGAAGAACTTCACCTGGGGATCCATGGATAAGGGCACCACCGAGGCCGGCAACGTTCTCAGCTTCATTAGTGCCGTTTTCGGCTTCACTGCCGGCTGGTCGCCCTCTGCTGCTGATTACTTTGTCTACATGCCCTCAGATACCCCATCGTGGAAAATTTTTGGTTGTATGGTGATCGGCTTGAGCACCCCATGTATCTTCACGCTTATTCTCGGTGCTGCCTGTGCCATGGGAACCTGGACAGATCCTACGTGGAAAGCAGCATTTGACGATGGCTCTGTGGGCGGGTTGGTCAACATGATCTTGAACGTGAACAACCTCCATGGATTTGGCAAATTCTGCATGGTTTTACTAGGACTCTCGTCGATCGCCAACAACTTGCCGGGCTCCTACTCGCTTGCCTTGGCGGTCCAGGCCATTTGGCTGCCATTGGCCAGGTTTCCCCGCTTGGGCTGGTGTCTCATTGGCAACTTTGTTTCTCTTGCACTAGCGATCCCAGCGTACTATGTGTTCTCGCAGACCATGAGCAATTTCTTGAGCATTATCGGATACAACGTGGCGATCTACCTTGGAATCTCCCTCACCGAACACTACATCTACAGGCGGGGGTTCCAGGGATACGATGTCAGCAACTACAACGACCGGTCGAGCATTCCTGTCGGTTACGCTGGGGTGACTGGTTTCCTCTTTGGGGTTGCGTCAACAGTGCTCCTGATGAACCAGACATGGTACCAGCTGGTGATAGCAAGAAAGTTTGGTTCTGCGGGCGGTGACATTCTGTTTGAGCTCAATATAGTGTTTGCGTTTGTGGGATACAATTTGGTGCGGCCCTTTGAAAAACGGTACTTTGGGCGTTGATGGGCGTTTTCACCGCATTACGAGGGTATTGTGACAATAATGCGACCAGGGCTAATTCAGGGATACTTTGGGGCGAATTAAGCAATTTCGCAGGGAAAAAGACAGACATCAAGCAGGCACCGATACAGGAGGTCAGTAGAACATTACGAATCCACAGCATACTTGGTGACAGCAAAAACCCCGGTGTCTTAATTTCTTTGTTGCAAGCCCCGGCGCCCGTCAGCTGAACTCCTGTCAACGCACCACAAACGCCCCTGTCCTTATCTGCCCTGGCCATTATCCCAGCGTTTTAATTTGGCCTCGATAGTGCGCCGCAGCAAATACATCAGGGCAGTGCTGGCGCGGGCAGCGGCGATTTTCCTAACATTATGCGCTGACTACGAAGCCTTGTTAATTGACAGGCGCAGACGAGAGCCACGTGGATGGGCTTATTCGATGGAATATGGAAATTCGAGGGATTTCCCTTGCTTCACGGCCATTTTGCCATTGCCCAATCTCGCCTGCGGCGATACCATCTGACGCAACGGCTATGTTCTGTACGTGGGGGGAGGTGCTCTAGCCTCTTCCTATTTTGAGCTTTTAAAATACATTCACTCTCTTGCCACTTTCTTTATCCTTACTGTCAAATGCTCTTATCCCGCCTTCGGCACCAGCACGAGCCTGTGCTTATAGTTGTGGCTGCTTTCTCGCTAGTGCTACTTCTCTGGCAGTTAGCGGATTACGATGATCTGAGTATCGCAGATGCTTTCAAGAAAGCTTCCTACTCCCTTGGGCCCGACAAACTCATAACTGGCGTGGGATCAGGTGCTTTCATTGAACAGGAGCCGCTGCCGCTCCACCGCTCCACGCTTCTACCGGCGGGCTGGAAGTTCGACAAAGCCGTGATCAAGAGACACTTGCAACATACCGCCAGCCGAGACTGGCCAATTGTGCAACCCAGCAAACCTCTAGAACGCAGCCCGAACCGGTCGAAATCCCGATTTGTGCCTCACGAGCCTTTCAACTTGTACCATGCTGCAGAGGACTGGTCCAAGGACCACTGTGACAAGCAGCTCAACCAGACGGTGGACTCGTTGCAGGTGAACTCGAGAGAAACGCTTCCCGGCAACTTTACTCATATTCTTGAGCTTCTCTTGGAGGAGCACGACGACTACAAAGACCAGTACTACCAGGAGATAGCGCCGCTCTTCATGAAGAGCACCCGTATAGCGCTCAAGAAGCAGTTGGTCAGCGCCTTCTGGTATCGTCTATCGGGCTCCTCCGTGTGGCTTAAGGACTACAATGTGCATTTGCTAGTTCTGCGATTTCTTTATTCTCATCATAAGGCCCGAAACAACCCGAAAGCCAGTTTTGTTTTGGTCCAGGTGTTTGACAAGGACTGGAAGGAGATTCAGGATGTGCGCTTGGTTTTTCCTACCAATAAGCTTGATGTTCCTGATGCTCCAGGCTTTGAAACGGACGGCCAGCGTTTTCACTCGTACCGTTTCCCACGACTCATGCCTGTGCCCTTCTTCAATGACTACGGCACCACCAACACCAAGTACTTGGGCCCTGAAGACCCACGTATTGTTTTGATCAAGAATGAAAACGGCTACGAGGAGCCCCTTATTGTTTTCAATGCTGAGCACCACAAAATGGTCAAGAATAAGGAAGGCAAGGAGGAGGACAACAAGTATCGCTCCATGTTTATTTCCAGGCTCTTCCAGCTCCAGAAGGGCAAGGGCGGCGTTGAGACGAAAGTCCGGCCACTTACGAACCAAATGTTTTTTACCAGGACCGAAGAGTTGGGTATCAAGGGTGCTGGCAGGGCCCGCAAAGCTAAGAACTGGACTCCCATGATTAGTGACATTGATAGACAGAAAAGCGGCGGCTTCGACAAATCGATCCTTTTCACCACCCAGGTTAAAAATTTGGCCGTCGTGAGGTGTGATATATTTGACAAACCTGGAGAATGTGTGGAAATATTTAAGAGAGATGGTGATATCGGCGAAATGCGTGGTGGTACACCGCTTCTCAGCGTCAATTCCCTTCTTCGTGACAAAAAAGTGCCTCTAGATCAGATTCTTCCCCCTGGTCGAGAGGTATTTGTGGGCCTTGCACGAGCACACTTATCTCATTGTGGGTGTGGCGTCTCCTTTTACCGTCCCAATCTCATGGTGCTCACCAAAGACGAGGTGACAACAACGGTGAATGGAAAGGAAGAAACAAAATACTTTGCTAAGATTTCACACATCTCAGGATTTCTTTCCTTGCATGTGCCGATTGACCCGTGGCACATCGATAAGCCTTACGCTGTGTGTCAAGGAGTCAATGCCTTGATCCCCAACGGTGTTTCTGACTGGCTGATGGAGGGACTCGATATCGTCAATGGCCAGTGGACAGTGAAGGACAAGATGTCTATTGCGTTCTCGGTGTCGGATTTCAGCGTTGACCGTGTTGAAATTAAGGGCATTCTCAGCACTCTTTTGAATGTGCCAGACAAGTCTGTCTTTTTGCAACCACCGGGATCAGATTCTACTGTTGACATGGACGTCTTTTTGCCTCAGGTCGATCTGGACGGGCAGCTCACCAACAAAATGCCTGGATACACCAACACAAACGTTGAGTGTGCCATCAAAAGTGGCAAGGGCTTTTGCAGAAAGTTTGGGGAGT
Source organism: Candidozyma heveicola (assembly GCA_003708405.2). Classification (NCBI taxonomy): domain Eukaryota; kingdom Fungi; phylum Ascomycota; class Pichiomycetes; order Serinales; family Metschnikowiaceae; genus Candidozyma; species Candidozyma heveicola. Next base: position 1,157,741 of record PPOB02000001.1, read on the forward strand.
CAGAGCTGGTGATAGAAGATGAGCACAGGCACGAGGATACCTCGATCTACAAGAGTGTCTACGACGCCAAGGTCAAGGAATATGACGAGGCGTTCAAGAAGGCGGAGAACGAAAATGGACCTTTTTATTAAATAACGATGCATCGGCTTGTGAACAAAGTACAGTAGTTACTTTTACCTCCGAGGAGCCTCGGCTACAGTAATTCCGCGGGTTCAGTACAGGCTGATACCCCGCGAAATGGGTTACTTAAAGCTAGTCTTGATTGTCTCTTCAGTATGATGATTCCAGAAAATTCCCCAGCATACACATTTCGGACCAAAGTGGCCCCAGCATCGTTTCCTAGGGTGTTCAGGGCAATCAAGGACGGAGTTCGCCGGAATATACTCAAGGTGTGCTACAGGAAATACACTTCCACAAGCTCAAATGAGGATAACCTCCCTTCCTTCAATCTCGTCTTTCTCCATGGCACTGGTATGAACAAAGGAATGTGGCATTCGCTTATAGACCAGCTCTACAACAAGGCCAAGTCTTCCGGTATTCACATCAACACCTGCTTGGCAATTGACGCTGTCAATCATGGCGAATCCGCGGAAGCCAATAAGGAATACTTGGGAGACGGCTTTGATTGGAGAGATGGGTCGTACGATGTAGTGAAAGTGGTGGAGAACGAGGCTGACACTTTCTTGGACTCATCGTCTAAAAATATTATTGTGGGCCATTCTATGGGCGGGATGATGTCGCTTTACATTTCGTATTTACAGCCACAATTGTTTGACTCCTGCGTTGTGATTAACCCAGTCTGTTTTACCAACGGAGAAGTCGAGATCATCAGAGACGTTCTAGTGCCTAGGGGATACATGGACACGAGGTTTGACGTTCCAGAGGGAGAGTCCTGGGAAAACGTGGTCTTCAAGTACATGAGATCTGGATCTTTCTTCAAAAAGTTTGAAGAGAACGTGCTTAAAAACATGATTGATGACGAAGTTCCAAAGAATACCTATGGCAAGAAACTCGACAAGATTGCGTTGAGGACGTCTCAAGAGTACGCACTAGCCACTTACATGGGCTCGCAAGAGGCATTACCGCCAATGGCTGCAGTATTACCATACATTCGAATTCCAGTGATAAGATTCCTTTCTGAAAAGGATACGGCCCCTATGGAAGATAGGGAGAGATTGGAGAAGGCTGTGCCGAATATTAAGACGATACACTTCAAAGGACAAAAGCATATCTTGAACGGCGAGGAACCCGGATTGACTGTGGAAACCCTTCTCAAGGTCTTTGTCGAGCGCTCTACTGCTCCTCCTACAAAATTTCCATTCATCAGGATCAAGCCCAAGCTCTAAGTTTCTCTATTTCATAGCAATGTACTAGGTCACGTGCAGCGGCTGCAAAATCGTTGATAGTGAGGCTCGTAAAAAAGTTGCATTTTTATCTCATCTCAAGCATTTCAGACCCACACACACTCTAGATTAAACGCACACGATCACAATGACCAGAAGAGAGACTGTTATTGCTTATGTGGCTGAGTTTCTTAACTCAGACAAAGACTTGGGCAAAGTTGCCAAGGCTTTAAATGACTATGTTAAGAAGGAAAAGCTCGAATTGCCATCTGTGGCTGGAGACCTCGCATCGTTGCTTTCACTGAGTGACTTGGACGATGTGGAGATGAAGGGAGGCGATTCATCCGATTCAGACTCTAGCTCTGATGAGGCTGATTCCGAGTCCAGCTCCTCCTCCGAGTCTGAGTCTGACGATGAATCTGATGATGAGGACGCCAAGTCTGTCACTGAGTCGATCTCTGATAGTGAGGCTAAGAAGGTAGAGAAGAAGGGCTCTTCAAAGTCCTCTAGCTCCGATTCCGAATCTGACTCCGATTCCAGCTCTAGCTCCAGCTCTAGCTCCAGTTCAAGCAGCGACTCCAGCAGCTCGAGCTCAGATTCCAGCTCCAGCGAATCTGAGTCCGAAGATGAGAAGAAGACAAAGAAAGAGTCTTCCAAGTCAGACTCAGACTCAGACTCAGACTCAAGCTCTAGCTCTAGCTCTAGTTCCAGTTCTAGCTCCAGCTCATCGAGCGCATCGGACTCGGATTCCGATTCTGATTCGGACTCAAGCTCATCAAGCTCATCTAGCTCGTCTAGCTCATCAAGCAGCTCCAGCTCATCAAGCAGCTCCAGCTCTGACTCCTCAGACTCAGACTCCAGCTCAGAGTCCGAGGACGAAAAGAAGGAAGCTCCCGTCAACAAGCGTGCTGCTGAATTTGAGGAAAGTACTTCCAAGAAGACACACCTCCCCGCCACGCCTGAGCCCGAGCTTAAGCAGGGTCAGAGAAAGCATTTTTCTAGAATCGATAGATCCAAGATCTCCTTTGAGGACCACGTTTTGCAAGATAACACCTACAAAGGAGCCGCTGGTACTTGGGGTGAGATGGCCAACGACCGTTTGATGCAAGTGAGGGGCAAAGATTTCACCAAGAACAAGAACAAGATGAAGAAGGGTTCTTACAGAGGTGGATCTATCACCATGGCCTCTGGCTCCTACAAGTTCACTGATTAGGGAGAATGTAGAACTCGAGCGCCCATTGCATCATCACATCAGCATAGTATATAGATGGCTTCTTCCCCAGCCTCATACAATTTATTTCAGTGATTACCTCCAGGATATATTTATAATCAATTTAAGAGTACTAATCTATCGCATCTATATGGCGCGCACATTACAAATTCAACTTTATCGGAGTTGCCTTCCTCCCTAGTACTCTTTTCATCGCCATGTCCAGAGTCAACTACGCAGATCTCGAGAGAGGAAACTTCTCTGACGACTCGTACGACTCATATGACGAAGAGGTGTACTCCAAGAAGAAACAAGACGATGACTATGAGTATGGTGGTCAAGCAAGAAAGAGAAAAGCAGGACCATCGAAACCAAGGCAACCCAAGAGGGCTGCTAATGACACTGCATCGATGGCCCAAAGACGAGCCAAAGCTCTGGAAGCCGTGGAGACAATCAATGATCAACTTAGTGATGATGATTTCCCGAATGAGCAGTTGGTTGAAGTGACCCCAGAGTTACCTTCCGACTATGTACCTGATGCCGTCTCCAATGTTTTTGGAAGACTGGATTTCTCATACCTTAGGCTCAAGCCAGACCACTTCTCACGTCCTATTTGGATCACGCCCACAGATGGCAGAATCATTCTTGAATCATTTTCACCTTTAGCTGAGCAAGCGCTGGATTTCCTCATCACTGTGGCTGAACCACGATCCAGACCTTCACATATACACGAATACTCCATCACCTCCTACTCGCTATATGCTGCTGTTTCCGTGGGTCTTGAGCCCGACGATATCATCGCTGTTTTGACGAGATTGTCCAAGACCCCTGTTCCAGACTCCTTCTTGAACTTTATTCGTCAGGCCACCATGAAGTTCGGTAAAGTCAAGCTTGTCCTTAAACACAACAGATACTTTGTCGAGAGTACCCAGGCTGACATCTTACAAATGCTTCTTACAGACCCTGTCATTGGTCCACTTCGAATCATTCCGGACCACGAAAAGCCACAACCCAAGCAAGGTGAAGACACACAAGGTGGCCAAAATGACAATACTGGAGAAAAGAATGGCGAGAAGAAGGTGGAAGACATCTTCAACTCTGTTGTTGGCAAGAAGACTGAGGAAGAGGACGACGACTTGGATGCTGTCCATTCCTTCGAAATTGCCAGTGACTCTGTTGAGATTGTGAAGAAGCGCCTTTATGAAATTGAGTATCCAGTGTTGGAGGAGTATGACTTCAGAAACGACAAAAGAAATGCAAATTTGGAGATTGACCTCAAACCCTCCACTCAGATCAGACCCTACCAGGAAAAGTCTTTATCTAAGATGTTCGGTAATGGCCGTGCAAGATCGGGCATCATTGTGTTACCATGTGGTGCCGGAAAGACTCTTGTCGGTATCACAGCAGCATGCACCATCAAGAAGTCTGTCATCGTTCTATGTACGTCTTCGGTATCTGTGATGCAATGGAGACAGCAGTTTTTGCAATGGTGCACAATTCAGCCTGAAAATATTGCAGTCTTCACATCTGAAAACAAGGAAATGTTCTCGAGTGATGCCGGTTTAGTGGTATCGACATATTCGATGGTCGCTAACACCAGAAATCGTTCTCACGACTCGCAGAAGGTCATGGACTTTTTGACGGGAAGAGAATGGGGTTTCGTTATTTTAGACGAAGTGCACGTTGTTCCAGCCGCAATGTTCAGAAGAGTTGTCAGTACCATCGCAGCACACGCTAAGCTTGGCTTGACAGCTACTTTGGTTCGTGAGGATGAGAAGATTTACGATTTGAATTTCTTGATCGGTCCAAAATTGTATGAGGCCAATTGGATGGAGCTTGCTCAAAAGGGCCATATAGCCAATGTCCAGTGTGCTGAAGTCTGGTGCCCAATGACTGCTGAATTTTATCAAGAATACCTTAGAGAGTCTTCTCGTAAGAGAATGCTTCTTTATATCATGAACCCAACCAAGTTCCAAGCTTGTCAATTTCTTATTCACTACCATGAAAAGAGAGGTGACAAGATCATTGTCTTCAGTGACAATGTTCATGCATTGCAAGAATATGCTCTCAAGCTAGGAAAGCCATTTATCTATGGTTCTACGCCACAGCAAGAGAGGATGACGATTTTGCAAAACTTTCAACATAATGATCAAGTGAACACAATCTTTCTTTCGAAAGTTGGAGACACCTCGATTGATTTACCCGAGGCTACTTGCTTGATTCAAATCTCGTCGCATTACGGTTCGAGAAGACAAGAAGCGCAGAGACTCGGGCGGATTTTGAGAGCCAAGAGACGTAACGATGAGGGTTTCAACGCTTTCTTCTACTCATTGGTGTCAAAGGATACCCAGGAGATGTACTACTCCACGAAAAGACAGGCATTCCTTGTTGACCAAGGTTATGCTTTCAAGGTCATCACACATTTGTCTGGAATGGAACAGCTTCCAGATTTAGCATACGCATCTTCCCGTGAGAGGCGAGAGCTCTTGCAACAAGTGTTGCTTAAGAACGAAGATGCCGCAGGAGTTGAAGTGGGTGATGATGAAGACACGAATTTCATGCCCAAAAGCGGACGTCCAAAGAATGAATCCAGCAGCGCCTCGAGAAGCGCCGGTTCCCTTGCCGGGTTGGCAGGAGGTGAGGACATGGCGTACATCGAGTACAGCAAAAACAAGAACAAGGAGTTGCGTGAGCATCACCCGCTCATTCAGAAGATGTATTACAAGAAGAAGAAATGAGGATTGTGTGCAATTGCACTATATTCCGCTCAGTCATACGAGGAGCCCACAAAGTTGCCAAAGTCATCATCATCAGAAGCCGGAGTATTTTCTCGCAGTTCCTTCTCGCTAATAGTTAAATCATTGACTATCTTGTGTTGTAGTCTTGAGAGATGTTGATCGTAAAGATATTTCTCTTGGTACGCCTTGAAGCGTCTCCGGTAAATGCCGATACTCTCGGAAAATGACATTGCGTTGAAGGAATCCTCGAATTTCAAGCCCAATGCCACCTGTAGAACAGATTGTTTGGTAGAGGTCCTCTTAATCGGAAATGGGTGGTACCCAGATCTCGGTAGCTGGAGCACTACCCTATAGTACTTGGAGGATTCAGGAACCATTTGTATTGAATCTTCCCCATCATTGGCCACCGAGCAGTCGATGCTCAGCTCCCGAAACGGGTTATACCATGCCTCTGCCCATATGCTTTCGTTTCCTCCCTCCGTCAAATTGTCCACTAGACCCTCCGCCAGATCCTTTCTGTACAACTCGAGCTTCAAGCGCAAAAGCTGGTATGGCTCTTTTTTGGAGTTTCCGTCATTGTCATCTTCCTCAACCTCTAGAAGTCTAAGACTGCCTCGCCAAACCACATTGTCACCTTTGGTTTCCCATCTGCGAAGAGAAACCTCACCAGGCGGTATCTTAAACACCAGCACATTGTGTGTATCAAATAGCTGATGGGACACGACAGACATGTTTTTATATTGAAATTTGAAATCAACAGCTGGTGAGAGTCTCCTCAGAGGATAAGCACTTGGTGGATACTTTACCTTTGATTTGTCTATGAGACCTAAGTTTCTACGTAAGCAATCGCTTACGCCGGTATGCGGTTCTTGGAACGGATGTCCTGCAGTGAAAGGTCTCTCCACTGTAGCGAAAACTCGGAGACCGAATTCAGTACCACTCTATTCAGCATGAATTTCCGTATCTTAGTTACAGGATTAATGTAATGATTAAGGTAGAGATTGTGTTAAGTTGAGTTGAGGGTGTGCTTCACTGAATCCCACTTAAACGCCAATGAATGGTCAATTTCAAGTATGATAATCGAAGAAACAAGCGTTTCCAATTCAGAAATTTCAACTGTAAATATCTAGCAATTGATGCCTGTGGTGATCTGTGTTGCTCAGTCAGTGGCATCTATGGAGCTAGATCTAATGGATCCTAGACACTCAGAGTCGCGCACGACTTCGTTTTTTGGTAGTAACTAGGTGCATCATCTTTCGAGATCTTTACATACATAGATATGTTGAGAGGAACACTTGCCAGAAGTCTACCACTTCAAAGAGGACCCGTGGCTTCTCTTTTTGGGAGACAGCTCTCCTCTCTGCTGCGTTCTTTCAACGTCTTCGACGAGCTCAAACAGACGTCTGAAAAATCTGACTCTACAAAGAAGAACGCTAGCACCGTTTTCGACATCGATGACTTGATCGCCAACTCGCCAGATTTGCAGAAAAGCGAACAAAGTTTTGGCAACTACGATAACTACGCCTTCGGCAATACGACCAAGCACCCTAGGAATGTTGCCAAAGAGCTTAACATCACCGGTGCTCAGGCTGGAAGAACCGCTGAGGTGAGATTCGGCAATGTCACACAGGCCTTGAGACAACTCTCAAGGAACCTTCGTCAAGAAGAGCTCATAAGCAGAAAAAACCAGCAAAAGAGACACCTTAGGCCTGCTCTTCTTCATGCCGAGAAGCACAGAAAATGGTGGAGAAAGAACTTCGGTGCCAGATTTACCCAGTTGTTGCACGAAGTGCTGGACGCCAAAAGAAGAGGATATTAATCTTGTATATATAATAAAGCTTTAAGATGTGTGATCTACGTAACCTCCTCACCTATGGATATAATACTATATGCTAATTTTTCTTGCCGGCACCATTATTATTGTTCTTCTTCATCGCCTTTTTGTCCTTGAAATCCTTTTTGTTGTTGTTTTGCTTGTGAGTTCTTGGCTCAATGTGGACCACGGTATTGCCAACAAGAATCTCCTTCGCCTCCAACGCCCTCTGCTGGAACTCCTTCTCCTTGAAGTCACACAAAGCAACTCTTTGGTTCTTCTTGAAGAACTTCATCTCACCAAAAGTTTTTGTCAATGCAGATCTCAAGGCCTCCTCCTCAACGTCGGCATCTCTGATGTAGATGGGGTACCAGTCCTCTTTCTTGTTTTTGGGGTTGGTGTGTTGTGGCTGCTGTGGTTGCTGAGCAGAAGCTTGGGCTGGGGAACCGGCTTTCACCACAGTGGGAGAAGGAGCAGGAACGTTCTTGGCGGCGCCTGGAGAAGCCACAGTTGCAGTCTTCGACAGAGGAACCTTGGGTTGCATAGCAGCCAAGTTAGCCCAGGTTGGCTTGACAGCTGGGACAGCTGGAGCAGCTGGCTCGGCCTCAGCGGGAGTAGCCTCCTTCTTCTCCTCAGCCTTGACCTCTTCTTCAACCTTCTTGGGCTTCTCTTCTTTAGGAACCTTAGGAGCCTTGGTCTCAGCAGCAGGCTCCTCTGCCTTCTTCTTCTCAACGACAGGTTCATCCTTCACGACCTCGTCCTTCTTCAGCTCAGCCTCAGGAGCCTCAGCAGCCGGGATCTCAGTATTGCCATTTGGAGCAGGGGTGCTAGGTTGTTGGATAACAACCAGAGGCTGCTCGAAGCTCTCAGAGAGGTCAACAAACTTCAACATGTCGTTGGCCACATCGTACAGGTTGGTACCAACAGGCTTCAACACGAAGGTCTGGACGAATTGCCAAAGGCTGGAGGATCCACGCTTCCAAGAGCCACAGACGACAATCAAGATACTGTTCTCCACAGACGACTGGAAGTCAGCTCTCTCGATGACAATCTTGTTCTTCTCAGAGCTGCCGCTTTGGTCAGCAAAGTGGCTCTTGATGGACTCCGTACCGTTAGCGAGATGGACGGTTTTGGTGACAGGGGCCTCAGATTCAGCGGATTCAACGGGAAAGCCATCGTGCAAAAGAGAGGCGTTCTTGTCGTAGAAGCCATATAAGTTCTGCAATTCCGTGGTGTAAGTGCCATAGTAGTTCTTCACGAACAACCAGCCAATTTCATTGATGGAGACAGCGTCGGTCTTCAGTTCTGGGGCAGTCATTCTATAGTCAGATCTATGAGTGGGATGCTAATGCTGGATGGGTGTTTCTACAAACAACGGCTGTTGCGGATGAAAAACTTAGATGTGGTCACAGCCAAGGGGAAAAATTCTTTCCTCGAAGGATAAGGATGATAGAGCTGATGGAACCGATGATTTGGTTTATGGAAAAAAAATTAGAACAGTGCGACACACAGGCGGCGAAATTTCTGTTGGAAATTTCGGCCTCGCGCTTGAGGAATACAAGAGACTCATTTGGCAGCCAACACAATATTTTTGAAGATTTTTGAAAAGATTCAAAAATTGGGAGGAAGAGCAAGGATAAATCATGGTTATTGGGCTGCTCTTATAATTTTATTTAGGGAGATAGCTAGGATGACTGAAGACCCTGAACTAGCTCTTTGCAGCCGTTCGAGTATGCCTTGCAAGGCGTTTGTATAATACCGAGCTGGGATTTTTGTGAGAAGAGTAGGTCTTTTCATTTCTGAATCAACTCTTATTATTTGTTAAATCTAGATTCCTTCAAGTATCCTGGATGTTACCGCAGTGGCTGTGGACCGATGAATCAGATCAGGTTCTCTTCAGTAAAATCAGCGACCCCAAATCTGGTTAACATCTTGAAACTGTTTCTAATAAGAATCGACAGCAGCAAATGCCAATTACGACAACGTAAAATACTATAACATGAATTGCAGCAATATAGGACAGGTGTACCGCTATCTATAAAATGCCTGGGGCGGGATACAAGAGAGTCGTGGAACCCTACAACGACATTATGTGGAACTTCTAAATTTAAATCTCGGTACTTAGCATTTACAGCGTCTCCTTCAACAATTCTTCGAGGATCTTGTTCTCTAATTCAGCACGGTTGCTCACCCCATCAAAGCTCTTGACACCCATTCTTCTCAACACGTCGATGGTGGTTGCTCTCTGAAAACCCATGTTCTCAAATTGGCTGACAATATCCTCAGAAATGCCGTAAAGAGCAGCATCGCTGACCTCAGTTTTACCAATGGAGCTTTCGTCCGCAGCGTAGAGTTTAGTCCAGTACGCAGCCGTCTCCTCAAACCCCTTTTTGTTAGTGATGTAGTGCTTGGCAACCTCGGCATCTTGAGGATCATTGGGCTCTGGAGATTGGAGCAAGGACTGCAAAGAGATCAAGGACGACTTCAATGTTAAGATCGGTGTCCACGCATCCTTCAAAATATCCAAGCAAATGGCACCTGTGACGGATGAGATGTTGGGGTGATAGATCTTGGTGTTAAACTTCATCACAGGGGGTTTGAAGGGGTATTCGTTGGGGATTACGATATCAACCTTGAAGACACCGTTTTCATATGGGGTGCCTGGGGGACCCTGAAAGTAGCCGGTCAAATGAGTCAAATCGCTCTCATTAACAAGCTCAAGATTCACACCACTCTGTGTGTCTTGACGGCATTCCTCTAGTTCTTTGGCGATTCTTTTGACTCTAGACATCTTGTTGAAGTCAGTGAGCTGATCGATTTGAAAATCGCATAATCCTACGGCCGGTTTATGTCGTGTCGTGCGATCAACAACACTACACAGAGTCCTTGATCAACAAACAACCGCCATGCTTAAAATGCTTCTATTTGTATTAACTAGTATACACACGCTGGATAGTTTGCCAACTATCCGGTGACTCCCTTAAATCCTCGTAACAACGTATCTAAAATGACGCGAACCTCTTGAGGTGCGGTTTGGATAAATGGCAAGGAAGAGAGGCTCAGCTCTTCATTGCACAAGATTTCTTTCGTAATAATTGTAAGACCCCATGGTCTTGGCTTCACAACGGCTCTTTCAAGAATGGCTCTCAAGATGATCTCTTGCACCTCGTTCTGAGCGACATCGGAGGACAAGGCGGATCCTTCAAACAAGTAAACGAGAAGTTGCACAGACCAAATCGTGTGGGAGTTAGGATACCTGAGCTGATTCACAATCGCACACAAGAGATGATAGCGGAACTCAGTAGATCCGATATTTAAAAGGTCCACGATCAAATTAACTTGAGAAGATTGCAGATTGAAAGCACTTCCACTCTTTTGCAAACGCTCCTCAAGAGCGGATGTGGTGACATGCAACACCAAAGCATTGATCAACTTTACGTTGTAGTGCACCACTTCGAAACCGTAGTCTGCTGTGTCTTTTGGATGGTTCAACTTCGTACCCGCGTGAATAGTACGCATCAAGCCAGGCGCTGGGATTCTCAAATAGTTCTCCACTGGTTTCTTCAAGCCCACCTTCACGAGGTCTTGCATGGGGTTGTAGAACACTATTGGGGCATGGTCGCCTCCCGTTGTCTCCTCGAGGTTAAGGCTCATATTATGTGGGTCCTCTTGTATCTCAGTGGCGGCAGCTGACAACACTACATTCCGGAGTTGGATGTAGTTGGAGGGAATTGCACTCACAAGCTGGTAATGACATTGCACCACAAACTCAGGATAGTCATGGCTCAATGCAACGAAAATACGACTTATCGCCCGGTATATGACGCTGATGACATCGGATTGGCTTGACTCATCTCTTGAATAAATGTTCTGGAACTTGAGCAAAGCAGTCAACAACCTGACAGCGGGAGTGTAGCCAGCCTTTCCAGGAAGCTCAATAAGCTTCGGAAGGAACATGCGGTGGGTAATTAATGGAATCCATGCAAAGGTGAAGCCTGGATAAACAATGGGCTGGATGCTATTGAAGACTTCACTCAAAAGACAGTAGAACTTCTCATCGAGATGCGATGTAGCATTCACATCACGAATAGCTGCATTTGCATAGGTAGACATCATTGTTGAGAAGATTCTGAAGTAAGCCCTCTCGTTCCAGTTAGCCTTGGCAAGTTCATGCTCTTCAATAAGCACTAACGATGTAACTCCTATCACTGTCTTCAACCACTCAATGGCGTCCTCCGCATTCGATTTGGGGAATCTCAACACCACCTTTATGATAAGGGTAGCAAGACAATCAACAGCTAGGTACACCTCCCTCTGAGTACGACTGCGGATCTCATGTTCAGCACCAAAGGCTCCAGTAGAAACCTCGGTAGCAGCCTTGAAAAAGACCTCAACCTTAGATGGCTCCGTTAAGAAGCCGTTGTGGAAAAGAGCATCGATAAAATTTTTCTGCAAGGGTATCGTCTCATCCCCATGGCTGAGCAATTTGGTCCACTCAGCAAACAAGTAACCACTTTGGACGTACATGCTTGGAGGCTTGTTTCCAAGAGACGGGAGCGATGGAAGCGCAGACTTTTTGAGAAGATCAAATAACTCGTCCCTAGCAGCGATCGCTTGCGTGGACTCCGCAGAACCTTCCTCTCCAGAATACTGGGAAAGAGCTGACAATGTCACCGCAAAGTCCGATCTTAATGCAATTGGACGAGGTTCGTCAGCACTAAAGACCTTCAATAAGAGCGTAGCAGCGAAATTCACAAGAACAGCACTCTGTGATTCTTGTATAAGTTTACCAATCGGACCATCAAGCTTTGTTGGCGAAACTAATTGCACTTTCATCAACGAGAAAATGACTGGCATGTTGAATTTTCTCTGATCAACTGAATGAACCATCCACCAAGTAACATCCTTCGCCGTGGAAGGTGAGTATTCGCACAAACGATCCAAAATAACAACGAAGATCTCGCTGCTCATGGGATTCTCGTGAGTCTGTGTGAACAAACAATTGACTGCGTACTGAGCGACCTTAAGAAGTAAATCTGGATGCTTCAATGCATTGCTCTGGCAAAGATTCAACGCCTGAGACACAGTTTGCAAAATTGGGTGATCGGCAGAGAGCTCACTCAAATTATTCTCTTTAACAGAACTCAACATCTGTATCACCTTTTCGCACATTTGAGTGATCATGGCACATAATTGGTCCACAGTAGCCAAATCATCAGACTGCATCACTGCCGATGCCTGTTGAGGAGTGATCTGAGAGGGCACACTTCCTCTACCTGAAGACTCTTCATGGAAGGCGGCTTGTGAAAGCGAAGCCGCGTTGAGAGGGTCTTGTTGCGATCCAGGAGTTTGACCCACCTGTGGTTGAATTTGAGCCTGTGGTACTGAGAGCTGTGGGGTCTGTCTGTGGGCATTCTGTGGCTCAGGGCGACCGACAGTATTTGTTCCAAAGGAATAGTAGATGTTCAACTGTGAATCGCGCAAACCATCTTGTTGCAAACCCAAGGGTGGTGGAAGATGGCGGGCGTAATCAGAGGCACTGTCGCTGCAGAAAGGCTCACCTGGAGGTTTGATCTCTCTGGCATGAACTTGGGGCCTCATCCGCTCTTCAATAAGCTCACCAATATTGCTAGCTGCTAGTTTCTCGACAATCTCAACGCACAAATCAACATTGCTTTGAATAGCAATGTTAAGCTCATTCAAGGGAAGTTCGTTGGGGTTGACCTGGTTGCTTAGCAACTGAAGCATGGTGGCCTCAATTGTCTCTATCAAGATCTTACGACCTGTGCAAACAACCATACTATGAGTGAGCTGTTGCGCAAGGATAAGATACGCCTTCTTTAATTTAAGCACATCACCCTCGGTGGCGAAGTCCTTCTTGACCAATGCCTCGGTAGTAGTCAAGACTGCTTCAGAAACACGACTCAATATTGGGACAGCACATTCCCGTACAGCACGGGCCAAAGATGCTTGCAAAGCTCGTCTGAGATTTGGATTTTGCGTGAACACAGTGTTACCACTCAAGTTGCTGAAGGATGCGTCTAACTGATTGGCATTGGAGTGATGCAAGCTGTCATCTTCCGCGTGTCTTTGAGGTTGACCACCATGAGGTCCTGCAGTTGCCTGTTGTTGCTGTTGTTGGTGTTGTATCATAGCCGCCTGTTGTTGTAATTGCTGCTGTAATTGCAAGTCTTGTTCAGGAATCTCATTGGCACCTCTTCCTAAACCGCCTGGTAAACCATTGATCTCTTGGCGAGCTCCGAAGAGTGCTGCCAAAGCCTCAGGTTTGGGGTTGTGCAGTCTCACGAGGGTTGATGGCTCAATGGATTTCACGGTCAAACCCAAAGAGTTCAAGAGAACCTCGATCTCGAATTTCAAATTCAACTTTAGGTCTGCGCATTCATACAACTCCAACAATACACTTGAAATTCCCAAAACCCATGGATTTGGAGCTTTGAAAACTTTCGAAGAGCTTGCTTGGTCCAAAACTTTGCAAACGAATGGAATGATAAGATGGAGTGTGTTGAAATCGAATGCTTCTAAAAGAAGGTACTTGAGAGCGATTTGGTCTCTCTTGAGTGGTCTGTCATGAGCAAGGGTAATCTTACCAAGCCACGCACCAAGGTTTTTAACGTAAGCTCTCTCCATTGTTGTATCTTTCGATTTTCCTAGGAGACGCTGGACTTCCAACAAGGTGGTGTTGAGAACAGTCTCATAAAACTTTGCATCATCAAGCGAAAGTACCAAAGACGAATACAAATTATGGTTGTTGGGCTCGGTCTTGGCTCTTTCGCTAACAAGATACCGGGCAAACCACGAAAAGTACTTTTCCGAAAGGAGCCTCTTGATGTCTGGAATTTTGGACGAAATGTTGTCAGCCGTCATATTGTTCACAGAAAAGAGAAGCTTATCAGATATGCCCTCATCGGGTTCCTCCTGCGTGGCAAAGCCCAAAGTCTTCGGAACCTGTGCAATCGAGTTATAAACCACCTTTGGCTCTTCTTTGACTGGCGTGGAGGAATCACCACGGGTACCCTGTGCAAGGTTTGTATCAGGACAAGGAATTCCAATCGAAGCATCCTTGACAATTTGAAACATCTTGGCGTGTGCAGATAATGACTGACAGGTGAGCAAATGTTTGCAGTACATGGGGTATTCATGTAGCCTGGACTTGAAGTTGTACAACGACTGGACTGCGAACTTGAACAAGTGAGAGTCTTGGGGCTGATTGCAAGATTCCCAAATGAAATTAAGCGCCACTGTCAAGGTTGTACCTTGAATTAAATCCTTCTGCAAAAGAGCTCCAAAAAGGAGCGATGTTGATGCCAATGCTGTAAGCGGGTATTCGGAAAAGAATCTGTACTCATCGATCAATGAATGTATCATACAAGCAAAAACGTCTTGGTCATGAGGAATGTCACTCAGTTTCATTCGAGACAACATATCCACGATCTCTTTGATTTCCACGTCCTTGTTGTACATCTTCGAATAGTAAGCTTTCATCTCCTGCTCAACGTGCGTTGGAAACACGTTGGAATATTGAGCCTCATTCTTCAAGATGGCGTCGTCGTGGCCAGTTCCAAAGTTAATGAGACGAGGATATGTTGTGAGAAGCGACAACTGCAAGTTCTTAAGGTGATCTGCATCAACAAAGCCTTGCGAACTCTTCACAATCTCGAGAAGGCGAAACACGACAGAAACACCCAAAGCTCTACAGCTCTCGGGCAGGCGATGGGCATTTGCCACCTCTTGCTGCTGTTGCTGTTGTTCTTGTTGACCTTTCTCAAAATCTTGCGCGGTTCTAGCCTCCAAGACTTCCATCAATGTGTGATAAAACGTATCACGGAATGCCGCATCCTTAGAGTCAGCTTCAAGAGCAGGCTCGAAGTCGTGGCCGAAGTTAGTCGCCTCGATTACAAAGCTCATGTACAAACCATAGTCAGATGATCTTGCTGTTTTCAAAAGCTCTTCAAGCAAATCGGATGTTGTTGCAACCAGGATCACCTTCGTGAGTGCCTCGGGTTTCCTCGACCCTCTATAGTATGCGAGAAGCTGAGTGATTGCTAGTTTTAAGTCGAGCTCCTTAAACTTCTTCATGACCTCTGCCAACTTTTCAGGATTTCCTTCTTGAGTTGGTTTTTCCATGATTATCGCAAACAACATATTGATTCGGTCGAGAATATAGGCAGATTTGTCCGCAATCGCCAAGGCACCGGCAATGACATGGTAAGGTTGAGAAGTACAGTGTACCTCAAACATCTGAATTAACCAAAAATCGAACTTTTTGTCTCCCTCAGAGAGCACTTGATTGTGTTGTGCTGTTTGCGAGGTGATCTTCGCCATTACTTGAACCTCGAGTTTGGCGATATTGACGAACTTTAAAAGCATGGGGAAATCATGCTCGTTTTCGTAACACAAAGTGAGATTTGGTGAGGCGAGAATGTCATATCCGCCCTGTTGCGTGGGCATCGACTGCAATATGAACAAAAGAGTTTTGTCGAACCACCAGTCGTGAGTTAAAAATATGTCGACAATTCCTTGCTTGAAGTCAACTGCGGACAAAAACTGTGTGATACTAGCCAAAGAAGGCTGGCTATTTCTTTTTGATGCGTCATAGAGATAATCTTGAACATGGGCAAAAACGTTGAACCAATTGATGTTCATTGAAGAATCCACATTCTTGAAACATGCTTGCAATTGTGCGCCTTTCGCATTTGCCTCGGGTAGGTTATTGACGAATGTGAGAGCGCTCATGGCTCCACTGGCTTCAGCGAGGCCTTGGGATCCAGGGATCAACACTTCCGCGACTAATAGAGCGATACTGCTATCAATTTCCGTGGGTTTCAAGTTCAAAAGCGAGGGCAACAACTTCCTCGGAATGAGGTTGTCGGCACCGATTTCTATCAAAAGATCTTTGAAGGACATTTTCAACACTGACTCTAAAAAATTGGAAACTGTACTCGAGTTATGATCGTAAGCGTCGAAGTGACCAAGTGTTAATACTTTGTGAAGGAATGGGACGTTGTCACGGGTGAGAACACTGTCTAAATGAAGTTCTAACCACCGTTTGTCAGAGCCTGAGTTTCTTTGCTTGACGATTTCTGAGACAGTCGTTAAATTGTCCGAGATGTATTGCTTAACTTGCTTGTCTTGCTTTGAAGAAGCGTACCTAACAACAAGTGCAAATTCAAGTATACGATCAAACTGATGTCTTGATGCGAATTCGAAGACGTCAAAATGTGGCGATTCTTCGACTTGTGAGATTATATCCGCGAACCAACGAAAGTCTGAGGGACTGAGCTTATTAAAAAGTGCAGCGGCGATGTGCTCTTGTGGCTCAATATTAGGACCTAAAGGCTTGCAGAATGCGAGTGTAAAGGCTCTCCCGTATAAGTATTCTCGTAAGGCGATGTGGTTGCCGGCTTGCTTCGAGATAAAATTTATCTGTTTGAGGTTAAGCTGCCAGTTGGAGGAGTCAGCCGTGGTGAGCAAGATACCGATTTGTAAAAGACAAACCTCTAGGATTTCGGGCCTTTTCTCTGCTGGTGTTAAGGGAGCGGGGTATTCAGCAGGCTCTTCGGAAGACGTGTGAACTTGGCCAGTGGAGCCTGGGTTTCTCGTCGTTTGCGGAGTCACTGTTCTTGATGACGCGTTGTCTTAGCTTAAACCAGTGTAGCTGTGGTTGATTGAAGTACACTGAATATGCCAAGACAAGGTTTTGTATGTTTTCAGTCGTGAGGCTTACTCGCTAAAAATTGTCAACTACTCTTCGGTCAGTAGGGGACGATTGAACGGAGGAGTTGAATTATTCTTCACTCACTGGGTGATGGATGGGTTTTTAGTGTGCCTTTGATCAATGATGGTTGAGACTCACCACAAATTTTTGGCGAGTGAGGTTCGCAGTGGGGGGTTACCCGGCATAGAAGCTTGGAGTTGTCAGTTAATCCATGATCTTGGATTAATATAAACTTTTATGGTTCAGTCGGGGCCTATTGGTTTGATGAATTTGCAATTTTGCTTCTATTTCTTCGACGCAATTGGAGTAAGTTTTGGCTAACACATGTTTTGACGAAAGTTGCCTTCTGGTTGCGAAAGATCATTTTCGGTCAGAGATATAGTGCTTTTGTAAATCTATTGTCAGATTTCAAAAAAAAGATTATACATTTAGGGCTCCACAAAAATGATGAAGCATCTAATTTGACAACCACATACTAAAGAGAATGTAAAGCAATGTGTTATTGTTAACGTAGCTGGTTCTTAATCCAGTATATTTCTACTCTCCGGACCTCAAGTCTGTACACATATTAATAACTGCTCCTTTTTAAATTATATACCCTTACCAATCCATTGCCTGTTTTATCTCAATCTTGAGCGATTCATCTTCTAATTGCTCGTAAGCCTTTTTCAAAAAGAACTTGAGCATCTGGTTCTCCAGCACTACTTCGTCTAAAGCAGCGTTCCCCATACCCATCGTCCCGACATCAATAGAGGTTTTTTTGTGAGTTGACTTGGGGAAGTTTAAGAACGATTTATTCGGCTCAGACGAGCAGGAGCTGAAATCCGAGTAAACCGACTCCGAGTCCTCTCTCAGGGATCCAGAGAAAACCGACAGTGCTGAGTTAGCGGAGTGGTTCAGTTTGTCGAAAGAAATATCTGTTGTCGATGCTGACACGACCGATTCCGCCAGGGAAGTAAGTGGTGCAAGCTCGGTGGAGGTGTTGATGGAGAAGTTCTTGAGCTTTTCCATGACGGAAATATTTCTTTTGTGTGTCTTTTTGGCCTTGGGCTTGATATTCTGAGGCACCGTCTTTGCTGGCTGAGCGAGTGCAGTGAAATAAGTGTGGTCCCAGGACAAAAGCAAGTCACCAAAGAAGTTTGGCAAGCTGTTGATGGCGTTTCCCCATTTGGAGCCATTCAAAAGATGCTGGTATACGACCTCCTCATCTCCATGGTCAAAGCTCAAGAGGATAGGTTTGTTTTTCATGAGCAAACCAATGGAAATCTTGAAGGATCCAACCTTCCATCCTTCAACGAGGCAGTAGTCCACAACCCTATTGTTGATGGACAAGTCAGGCGCGTGAATCAAAGAGAAAGAGAGCCACCATTGGAAAAGAAATACCTTGCAGTCGCAGAGATTGGTCAAATGCGATGCCAATTCTGGATCGATTTTCCGAAGAACAGTGACAAACTCAGTGTACCATTTCTCAAGCGTTGAGGACATGGTGCTAGGTATGAAAATCTGTCTCAATTCCGGTTCTGACTCCATCACTTTGCATAACGCATGGAAGGTGAGCTCTTCGTCTCTCAATTGACTAAAGAGAGTGCCCACCAAAAAGAGTAAGCCCTGGCAGTAACCAAGCTCGAGATCATAATTGGCATAGACGTTGAGCACTGTTTGCAAAGACTTGATTGTATCGTTTCTTTCAAAGAAAGCAATGTTGGGGAAGGTTCTGCTCAAGTCTTTGTTGATCTGCGTCGCAATTGAAGCATTGTAAGAGTGCTGGAAATTCTTGTAAAGCATGGAGCACAGATCGGGAATAAAGCTATGGTTGTCTTGGTTCACAGTAATAAGCTTCTGCCAGATCAAAGGGCGAAGCTGGAAAGGAATACCCTTCTGCAAAAACACCATAAGCGTGTAGTTGGGCAACAACAAGATGGTCTTATACGGATTCTGCAAGAACGCGAGCCAGTACGTCTTTTCAGATTCTGACGAGCAGCCTCGACGGTGGGTCTGAATAAATTTGGCACAGCAGCTGGAATTCATCTCTGATAAAGCGTTTCCACAGACATCACAGCAGGTGAGATCATCCAACCAGTACAGGTGGTTTTCGAAGATGGCGTCAAACGACTCCGAGGTAATTTCTTCAGCGAGGGGCACTCCATCTGTATATTTGTTGAGCTCACTCTGGACATCCAAATGGTCTAGCAAGAGCTGCTTTGATGGGGCCACTTCAGAAAGCGACTCCTCGAACTCCAAAAGAGACTCCGATATCATTCTGGAAGAATGAGGCGCAAAGAGTCAGAATATTTCAACAATCGGGTGTATTCTTGAAAAGAAGCAAAGGTTATAAGGAATGACTTGGGTGAGGGATTGACAGCTTTCTTAGATTCGGGGCCCCCTGGACTAGCCAGACGTTTCTACCTTATAAGGCAAAGAAGGCTGGAAGGCCTTGCCTAATGAGGCAAGTGCGTAGACGATGCATGCAGGCTGCGTGTTCCTTTGACGCCGTCTTGGGCTCCATACATGTATCAAGCCGTCTCTATTGAGACGACGAAAAAACAGTGATTTGATTGCTCACAGAATTCTATTTTCGATATTCTATCAATCTTTCATGAGGAAAGTAAAACTGCTGTTTTGTCTCAGAGGGTGCCTGTGAAGCGCGCTTTGGCGAATGCAAACAGGGCACGTCAGCGTGCGTCGTCTGTTGGCGTTCCTGGCCAAAACACAACGAGGTGCCTGTTTCAAATGGGTTTTTCTAGGTTCTATGTCACTTGGCAAACTGGAATTCACTGAGTTTCGCGTTCGGAGGCAATTCTGTGGATTTTGGTATTTTGGGGCGAATGGGTGAAGTGCTATAGTTTGTTAAGAACAGTTGCAAATCAGTGTTCTTTCGTGAAACAGAGGATTGATTTTAGGGACGTAGATTCTCGTAAACTACCACTGGGCAAGAAATTGCCTGAGGTCGTCTCCGTGCAATAATTGTGCAATGAACAAATGTCACAAGAAGATCAGCCAGCGTTCCAGCCACTGACGAAGAAAGCACCTGGCCAATAACTCTTTATGAATGGCGAAGAAGCAGCTAGTCATGAAGCTGAACCATCATAGACCCTTTAGGTAGAGTACCATGGTTAATGTTGAAGGCTAATACCGATGAGGTGGAGGCCGTGATGAATGGCATGTTTGGAATGTGCAAGATTCGACTCAGTGGAGAGCTTAAGCAGAGCTTTTAGAGCCAAGTCAAATTGGCGAATTGACATTGAGGTATCTCTTATTGGGCCTCGTATCCATTAGAGGTCCCCTAGAGCCGTGCCGAAAAGTTTCCGAAATACAAAATCGACCTAGGGACCTATTTCAAATATAATGGAAGTAACCAAAACCCCCAATTATACCGCTTTTATTAATCTTACTACGTCTCACTGACCATATCTGTATTTTGCAGCCATTGTTTGAGCCTGCCTATCGCACTGCAGAGACCTCACCACCTCATCTCCTCACCATGGTCTATTACTTCAAGGCAGCGGTTAAGTCTGATCTAGACGACTTTGCTATAGGTGACGAATCTTCAGAATATGTCATTTATATGGGCAGAGATAAGGTGGAGAACGACACCCTCTTGAAGAAATCGCATCCCAAGAATCTCTGGTTCCATGTCGATAAGCACAGTTCTGCCCACTTGTATATACAGCTCAGTGCCGAGGAGCAAAGCAAAAAGTTTGAAGACCTCAAGCTCAACGAGGACCTTTTAACCCAGATTGGGCAGCTCACCAAGGCCAACTCCATAAAGGCCAGTAAGCTCAACAACATCTCCATCATATATACGCCAGTTGACAATCTTAGATCAGACGGGTCAATGGATATTGGAACTGTCACGTTTGTGAATCCTCAGAAGGTCAAGCGTGTGCTTGTTTCTAAGAAAGAAAACTCCATCATCAACAAGCTCAACAAGACGAAGACAGAGGTGAGCACCGAGGAATTCTCCAAACAACAGGACGAGCTTCTCAAGCAATGGGCTCGAGAAAAAAGAGACAAGCAGAGAGAATATGAACAAAAAGAGAAGGATACCGCTAAGATGTATGAGCAGCAGAAAGAGTTTAATAAAGACCCTTATGCTGCCGTGTTCTCTGAAGACAACCTCCGAGCCAGCAGCAACGAATTCCGCAATGAGAATTGGGTGGAAGACGAGTTCTGGTAAGCCGATTAATATACTAGTGGCAGCCTGGCCTACACATTATTTTCATCACCGTTTATGTAGTATGTATGCGTTGCTTATGCTTTAATCAAGTTTGATAGGGAACTTGCCAGCCTCTCTCTGGTCATCCCATTTGCCGACCCAGTCAACTGGACACAAAGAAGTGAAAGTCTTGAAGAAGATCTGGCATGGCTCAAACTCCTCACCTTTCACGTTGACACACTTGTGGTAGTCGACGTAGTTCTGGGCACAGTGCTTCGTCTGGTTGGTGAAGGGGAATCTTGGGTCGAACTGAGGGGTGTCGAACTTGAAGTTTTCTAAATCCAAAGCCAT
This sequence comes from Candidozyma heveicola, assembly GCA_003708405.2. Classification (NCBI taxonomy): domain Eukaryota; kingdom Fungi; phylum Ascomycota; class Pichiomycetes; order Serinales; family Metschnikowiaceae; genus Candidozyma; species Candidozyma heveicola. The sequence goes on from PPOB02000001.1 coordinate 1,179,088, forward strand.
GTTTGCGGAAATAAACGAGTTTGATAAAGTGAGACTGAGCGTTGATGAAACTTACGATTTTTTGACTATGGTGCGAAATGCCCTCAGATCATTGGCTGGAACAAACGCCCATGCAGGTCTCACCAAACATCACTCGTAAGATATGGCCTGGCGGACCAAACGGATGAACTTCGAATTTTTGAATCTCCCGTTTTTCAAACCTTTACTGTCCAGTCCATCCCAGAAGTTTGGAGGCTGGCGCTTCAATTGCCTTTCTCACAAGTAATATGCTCAAACACGGTAGGTTGTACACCTTGTGGCCATGGATGTCTTTTCTTATGGACTTTTCTTTATCTTGCATCTCTATCGGGTCGCCAAAGAAGGCTTGGATATTTGGTACACTGTGTTTGGAGGCATAGCCGGGGTTTATTAGCGACGGCAGCACAGTGAGCTTGTTAAACTGTTTGATGTCTTTGGGGCCCTTCTGTTTGATCTGCTCCACTATGGCGACGAGTTTTTTCACCTCATTTCCCCTTGCTGTCAAAAGAGCGACTTTGTCTGTATTCAAGGCGGTAATGGCGTTTTGAACAGGCCGATCCACGGTAGTGTTTCTAGTTATGGGGTACACACTGGAGTCCATTTTCGGTTGCACCTTTAGCACATCCGACACCTCCACGTATAGCTCCCGAGATTCCACCACAAACACGTCATGTTCCTCCTTGGAGATCTCCGCCAACCTTTCTTCACCAGTGGGCATGTCTTCAACACTCAGATCTACTCGATTCTCACTTTTTTCTATGCAAGTAACCATCGCAGCTGGTCTCTCACCACTACTACATCAGAGAGACGAAAAAAATGGTATTAAGCCTGCGGTCTGGATGATCGGCTCTTCTTTCTCCGTGGTTTCGGCGGCTGCAGCATGTTTGTAGTTTTTTCAAAACCTGCCTCGTTGGAGCCACTTTTTGGCATGGAGCTCCCACAACTAGCGTAGGAAGAAACAGACGAGGAGGAACGTCCCGAGCCATGGGACCTGTCGGATACGGAGGCGGTCTGAGCCAGAATCTGAGAACTGTTCACCGTAGGCTGCTCTGGCGAACGACCGTTTAGCATGTCTCTCCGGATACGCTCGTTTTGCAACCACTCTCTACATTTAGGATCCGCCGGCAACACCAGGTTCCCAGACCCATGAGAGCCTCGACTGCTGTTTCCGCTGGAATTATGGATGCTCATAGTTTCCAGCGAGCCATATCGGTTGGAGGTGGAGCACTGGTAGAAACGGTCGTAGTGTACTGCTTGCATTACCTCCGAGTGATATTGCATGAGCGTTGTGGCCCTCGGATTCTCGCCCAACTTAGGCGGAACATGGTAAAATGCCGGCCTCTTCCGAGCCTTCGGAGGGCCTGGAATTCCACATGGAATCTGGCTCCCTTGGTGCGGAACCACCCGCATTGGAACTGCAAACCCATTTTGATCAATCACGTACATGTTATTGGCGCCATTGGTTATGATTGTTCCGGGAGGAGAGGCTTGATTCGCTATTGCTTGCATACACTGCGTCGGTGGCTTTGGTCCGTTTTGAAACCGGCCATGTAGAGAGTCTTGTATCATTGGGTAATGTTGCCCCGATGCGGGCTTTTCCTCGCTGTTCGGAAACATCAACTGCTCAGTGCCGGCAGTGAGTGCTTCGAGCTCGCTGAAGTGTGCCCCTTCTTCGTTCGACATGGAGCGTGGAAAAGTGACTAGCTGGGAGGAAGAAGCAGAGTGGTATAAGGAGTTCTACGGGCGAGAAGGTAAAATGATTTAAATGACATTTGGTGGAGTTTCCGACTTGGATGTCCTTACCAATGCCGTGGTGCTCATGCTTGTGCTTACTGTTTTCAGCTGCGCAAAAAATTTATTGGCTGGTTTGATGCAAGAGATAAGTTCGCCTGCTGCAATGGTTTATTTTTCACGGGGCGATATTTGCAGAACCCCTGGCCTCCTCAACCGAATCTGGGCGGCTTCTTCCTGCAGCCCAATCACAAGGCGGCCATTCCTCCCTAGAAGCAAAGCTGCAATGACACGATGGAATGCACTGTCTTGGTTGATGAAATCTGATAACGCACAGTGGAAAAGACGGGTTTCGAGTGGATGTCTTTTCAAACCTGCTGGGACAGGAACTAACCAGAACGTGATCCATAACAATGAATTATCCCAAAAATGACTCCACTTTTTTTTTTTCAGAACTAAATTTTCCATTGTTTCTGAAAACAGAAGGAACAAGATATTGCACGACCGACAAAAGCCATAGTCCGCCTAGTCCTGTCTGGGAATTGCATCAGCTTTGAATGCAGGGATGAACGTGCCAAGACTTCGGTTGACACTTTTATACGTTTTTGACACATTCGCTACAAAGCCACTTTTGGGTGTCCAAGATAAGAGCCAGAGCCAGAGAAAAAAAGAACGGAACAGACGCGAAACTTAGTGATACCTTGTCCGACCCATTTCAGGAAGATCTTCATTTACGAGGCGAGGGGTTACGAATGACGCCGACATATGTAGTCTAATCCCGCAGACCTGTATTGGCTGCTAAAACGCCTTGTGCATAAATTTACCTCGCATTTTGACACAAATTAGTTGTCTCCTGTCCATGCATGGCCGCCAATGGCTTCGTAAAGCATCTTTGGGACCTAGCTCTGGCCGCTATGTCGATCATTCCCAGGAATTTCTGTAGTATATAAGCCGCCCCAATCCCTGGTTTTGTTCTGCACCCCCTCCAGAAATGACAAACGTCTTCAACGTTCAAGTTTTCTTCGTGGTTTTTAGAGAGTCTTTGGAAGCTGTGCTAGTGGTGTCGGTCCTTTTGGCTTTCCTCAAGCAAGGTTTGGGAGGGCCTGACCAAGACCAGGCCATCTACAAGAAACTTAGACTCCAAGTTTGGGTAGGCTCAATCCTAGGGGTTTTTATATGTTTGTGCATCGGTTGTGCTTTCATCGCTGTTTTCTACACTCTTGGCAATGACATTTGGGGCAAATCGGAAGAGATCTGGGAAGGTACTTTCTGTATGATCGCCACGATTTTGATTACCATCATGGGAATTGCTATGTTGAGAATTAACAAGATGAAGGAGAAGTGGAGAACAAAGATTGCCCAGGCTTTGGTGAAACAGCCAGCTGTTTCAAAGAAGAAGTTCAGCCTTGGCCGTTTGACTACCAAATACAGTATGTTCGTCTTGCCCTTTATTACATGTTTGAGAGAAGGTTTGGAAGCTGTTGTCTTTGTCGGTGGTGTTGGTTTGTCTGATCACACTGCTGCTTCTGCTTTCCCTCTTCCTGTGATTTGTGGCTTGATCGCTGGTATGACTGTGGGTGTTTTGCTTTACTACTTTGGCTCTACTTCTTCCTTGCAAGTCTGCTTGATTCTTTCCACCTGTATCTTGTACTTGATCTCCGCTGGTTTGTTCTCCAGAGGTGTTTGGTACTTTGAGGCCCAAATTTACAACCAGAAGACTGGTGGTGATGCCTCAGAGAGTGGCTCCGGTCCAGGCTCGTACGACATTTCAAAGTCCGTTTGGCATGTTAACTGTTGCAACCCTGAGCTTGACAACGGTTGGGATGTCTTCAACGCTTTGTTGGGATGGCAAAACTCTGCTACTTACGGCTCTGTCATCTCATACAATGTGTACTGGATTTTCATGATGGTTGTCTTGGGCTTGATGTTGTTCGAGGAGAAGCATGGTCACTTGCCATTCTGCAAGAACTTGACTCTTAGAGAACTCAACCCAATGTACCACATCAAGGGCAAGAAGAAGAACGAGTTATCCAAGAAGGAGCAGGAAGAACTTTTCGAGAAGGTCAAGAGACACGATTTTGGTGTCAGGGAGGCCGAGAGAGAATCCAACTCTGATATCTCCAAGACTGGCAAGGACGGAAGCGTTCAGAAGATTGCCGAAACCACATTGGAGAAGACTCTGAGCAACTGAGCTAATTCGTAACGATGGACTATTTCGACAAATCCCGATGCACCAATTTACACACACACACACACACACACACACAAGCAAGCAAGTGCATTGGGATTATTGTCGTATGTGCTGTCATTTCCGTATTCTAGAGACTTCGAGACTATATCATTTCAGGAGGCCGGGGGGGTCACTTCTATTAGTCGAGTCGTTAATGTATTAATTACAAATTTAGTGTAGCAGATCTAATTAGACAAAGCATGCAAATTCCTTTTGACTTTGCTGCACCGCCTCATTGAGTGCTTGCTCGATATCACTAGTCGTGTAATCAAGGTCAGTGAATATGCTCTCGCACTCTTTGATTTCGTTAACAGCAACACGACCAAGCGATAACGAGTAATCATCGAGCTTAAGACTGTCGCTAGCCTCGAAAACATCAACAAAGTAGTCCAAGTCCAATCTGAGGTTGCCCAAGATTCTAACGATTATGTGTTCTTTTTGCTTCACCTCACGAATGGAGGCTGTAAACTGTTTCATAAAATGATTTTGGAGCTCATGAATCATATTGTTGAAAGTCTGCTCCGCAGTTATGGGCTTCACAACGTAAACAAGTTTCACGAAATGCATCAAGCACTCGTAAACAAAGGGGTCGACTTGAAATTGTCCAAACTGAGTCTTTTTATCCAATCCCTCAAAGTGATCTTTGACCTTTTTCTCGATCCAGGCCTTTTCATTCTCGCTGATTTCGTCTAACACAGTAATCTTCACCTTGTCAAGATCGGAATAAAGTTTCAAGTTTTGCTTGTGCAAATCCTTCTGGAAAAGCTGGTCAAACCTCTTGATCAAGGAGGGGAACATCACATCGCCAAGGATCTGGAAATTATTCATTGTCATGATTTTGTAAATGTCTGTATCGATGTCGTGGTTCGCTTGGTTGTGTAAAGCATTGAATTCTGCCTTCGTGGCCGTAAACTTTTTCATGATAGAATCCATCAACACATTGAGGCTTCGAATAAATTGGATTTCAAGACTCACCAATGTTCGCTTACTTGGGAAAGGAGCCACAATCTTTATGTCACTGTCCGGAATTTGGCTCTTGTCAAACACGAAAATGGACAATCTGCGAAGGACGTATCTCTCGTAGTATTGCAAGATCTGCATCAGCTTGGTGTAAACAGTCGACTTGAGATTGCCTTCAATCTTGTATTTCTCCCAGTTCTCAAGATCATAAAATTGAGAACAGTCGTTAACCCAAGTAGCGCAAATAGCCTCTAAAATCCTTTGCTCAATTATATTGTAAGATTCCTTGAGTAGTTTAATTTGTTTGTTGGTGTCAAGACTCTTGGAAGCATTGCCAATCAGGGCAATGTATCCTGAAATTTTCGTTAATAGCCTTCCGATGCGTGTGTTAATTTCGCTCAAGTAGAAAATGGTCGAAAGTGAGTTGGTGTGATATGGAAGGAAGTTGGGGAAGTTGGCGGGAGTAACTCTCATTTGATCGATGTTTGGTTCACTTTCAAATATGTTGACAACTTGTCCCACAACATCATTACACAACTGAAAGAAGGCGACCATCAATGTGCCTTCAGTGTCAACGTTAAAGCCATTCCTTGGGTCAGCATAATGAACATAATTTTTGACATATTTTTGAACAACATTGGAGAAGAATTCCTCAAGATATTTGATATAATTCAGAAGCACAAGCCAAGTTTCATTGATGATAGATAAATCAAGATTATCAGGGCTGCCAAAAATTTCAGTAATTGCAGCCTCCTTGAGCTCATCAATATGGATAGACTTTGCCGACGACGAAGTCCCAAAATATTCTTCAACGCTGTCAAATTTCTCTTCAATGTTCCTGACATTGGAGCCATCTTCCCTTTGATTTGCTAAACTTGTGATGTAGTCCAAGAGCTTCTTCTGCATCATAGAAAATTTGCTCTCGAACTTTTTGTCCTGATAGCTTATATCCTTTTGAAGTTTGTTAAGCTGCTCTTTGAGGAAATCCGATATTGGATCCGTTTTGGCAGAGTCGGAATCTAACCTGTGCAATTTGTCAACAAGATCGATGAATTTGATATCCAGTGAAGACTTATTTGAGTTGCCTCTGACGACGACCTCATGATCCATAGAAAGAAGATCGCGGAATGCTTTCTTACGAAATTCGTCAGCAATTTTCTCAATTTCGCTGAAAACTCGGGTGAGTACAGTGCGATAGAGGGCGTGCTCTTGTTCGACTTTCTTCACTTCAGCTTCATCATTGGTATCGTAAGCCTTCTTCAATGCATTTTCCCTTCTGTGCTTAATGTAGTCCCGTTCCTTCAAGAAATTATTGTATGTATCAATAAATTCGTCCTGATTATGATCAGCAAGATTCTGAATTAGCTGCTTGGGGAGGTCGAAAAAGAACTTGTTTTTCTGAATGAACTCAATTAGCTTGGCCACCTTTTGTTCTTTAGCGTTATGCTCCATGATCGGACGGATCATAAGAGACGAAGACAAGTTCAAGTTGTTGATGGACTCTTCCAATTGCGAGGAAATGCTTTCACCAGCTTGAAGTTTCTTGTTCCAACGTGAGTTAGGATTGAATATCTTCGACTTTTCGCTTTCCTTTTGAGCTCTCGACTTGGAATTCTTGAACGAGACAAGCACGTCGTCAATGCTCTTTTTGCAGTCCACAAAGCTTGCATAGTTTTCATTAAGCACGGACTTCAACTGTGACGTCTGGCTTCTGATGCTTCTATCTAGCATATTGAGAGAGCCTACAAGACTCTCCATGGGGGTATCCTTGTGCACCACAGACAAGTAGGACTGGGAATTGAACTTTTGTGAAGACACCACATATTTGGACAATTCGCTGTCGTTCTCGGAACCAATGACACCCTTTCGTAGCAAGAGATTGACTAGATCATGACCAGTCAATGGATCTTTCAAATCCTCACTACCGAATTGGTAAGCTGAAGCATTGACATTGTCGGCATCTTTCAAGAAATTGGCCAAAACAGCACACAGTTCTTCTGGTGACATTTGCTCCAAGTCTTCTGGAGGAAGCAAATCCTTCTGGTTTTTGAAATCAGCAAGGGAACGAGGTTCTAGAACAGAGGTGCCATAAAAGGCCAGAAGTGTTTGGTCATTATCATTGTAATTCAACATTCGTTGTTAAGCTTAGTTCAAAGGCTACAGGTGTGCAGCACCTATAGGTGAGGTCGTGCAGGACACATTCACAACAACAGCTAAGAGGACGACAGGCATTTTGCTTTCAAAGAAGAGGTATAAGAGCAAGAGGCACGATAAGCAGGAGCATATTTGACATCTTTGGGTGTAAAGAGCTTCTTTTGACAAGTAGTATAAGTATGTCTGCATCGGATATTAGGAGCTAGTTCGTCGATATACTTCGGCCAGAGATTTTTTCACGTTTCCAAGCTTGAATCAAAAAAGCAAAAGATTGTGATAAACAGGAAAATTTATCATTTCATTGTGGAGCCATCTACATCTTTGGTCTCTTGGGACCGCAGTTGTGCCGGCCTGCATGAGGTGCTATGCTAGGCTTATTAGTGAGAAAAAGTTTTCGGGTAACCCCTTCTTATCAAGTATACTGAAGGACGAATTTGCAGCCATTTAATTCAAGTACTTTGGAGCAGACATTTCAATTTCGATAAAATGGAGCACCAACAAGATATTGGAGGTGCACAAGCACTCCTTTCCCTTGGTACAAAAGACTCAAATCATGAGGATCTGGACCATCCTGATGATCCCACTTATGAACTACATAGTCAGCAAGAGAATGGGAAACATCTAGATGAAGAAGGCCCACATCTGGACGAGCATAGGGAGCATCACAGGAATGACCCGGATTCGCTTGAGGACAAAGCAAACCAGCAACTAAACGATGCTGTGGAAGCTGCAGTGATGAGATATGTGGGTGGAACCTTAGAAGCGTCAGATTCAAATGAGCCCCACAGAAATGACGGAGACGGGCAAAATGTGAACGAGGGCCATAGTTCAAGTGCTGTCAACACAGATGGCAATAAGCGTCGACTAAACCACGAGGAGATCATGTCTCATATAGGTGATTACCAATGGGACAGTTTTCTCGAGGAAAATGTTGCCGCTGAGTTCGAAAGACCGTCTCCAAAGCGGGCTAGAAGACGCCGAAGCTTCGCAAATGGTGGCGAAATTGATCCCGATCTTCCTGACTTGGAAGAGCCATCAGAGCATGACCAACTTGTGCATGCTGCTATACTAGGAGCTGGAGAGTTGGCCAAACAACTTTCCCTACCCCACACGCCCATTACTCAAACTTCGAACCAACCAAATAATAGATCGGAAGGCGAGTCAGCTGCTATCAACCAACTTGCGCATGCAGCATCAGCTTTATCCGCCAAAGGCAGATCCAGAACCTCTATCCGCAAGCGGCCTCTCCGCAAGAGTTCAGACACAAAATCACCAACTGATCAATTAGCTGGCCGCGATAAGTACGACCATTTGTCTTTGGAATCCTTGGTGGACCAATGTGCTAACGAGGCCCTACTGTGGTACCAATCACAACATAGTATGCCGATGGCTGGACCTCGTGCATTCGCACCTACCGAAATCAATGTGATGGCATCTTTCGTTGATGGATATTGTCGTCTCAACGACTTATCCCGTCTCGATATATGCCGTCGTGTTTGGACATCAGAGAAAACCAAGGACAACTTCTGGGAGTGCATCACGAAAGTGCTTCCTTATAGATCACGAGCATCAATCTACAAACACGTCCGCCGTCAATATCACATATTCGATATCCGGGCGAAGTGGACCTCCGAGGAGGATGAGTTGCTAAGGAAGTTGACCCAAGGCGGTGAAACCAATTGGAAGAAAATAGGCGAGGCCATGAATCGAATGCCCGAGGACTGCCGTGACAGATGGCGGAACTACGTCAAATGCGGTGAAAATAGAGCGCTGCACAAATGGTCCGAAGAAGAAGAGAGGTTACTCAAAAATATAGTTGTGGAGATGATCACCGACGACAACGGAGACAAACCAGTCTCGATCAACTGGACGCTAGTCAGCGAGAAAATGAACGGTGTGCGTTCCCGAATCCAATGCAGATACAAGTGGAACAAGCTTCTTAGAAGAGAGTCGTTGACTAGAGTCGAGCTTATGGATAGCGACACAAAAATTTGGCTTATAAGCAGGTTATTGGAAGCCAATTTTCCACAGCTCGAGGCCATTGACTGGGATTATGTCTTGCATCTATACCATGAGTGGGTCAAAGACGCTAAGAACAAGGATCTTTTGTGGACCACCACGGACCTCAAAGTCAGCTTTGAGCAGATGAAATCCAGAGTGAAAGACCACAAGAACCTTTCTCTACACACGATCCTCACAAAAATTTTACTGGCTCTTTACGAGGAGACCGGCACTGACCGGAATGAGGTGGTACGTGCCACAGAATTAGTCAAACGAGAAACCCCACGAAGTCAGGATCACGCTGAGTCGATCGCAAATGCAGCGGTTGCTGCTGTTTCGACTGGCGTGAATGAAGAAGATGCTCAACAACAGGAATATAGCTTATGGCGTTGATGTCGCGGAAAGTGTTTTGGGAAGTTCCGTCACGTGTTTTCAAAACAAAAGATACAAGGACTCTCAGGTACATACCAACTTGCTGATGACGGACAAATTTATCCAAAATGATAACGATGACATTCGGGAGAGGATGATAGAGTTAGAGCAGGAGCTCGTAGAGTTTCAGCAGTCGAGCAAGGAGCTAGAGGAAGCCCTCGAGGATGAACTTAATGAGTTGGAGAACAGAAACCAGCTCTTGGTATCACAGATAAACGCCAAGGATGACAGGCTACAACAGCTTACTGCACAGTTAGGTGAAGCCAATGCAGAGATTTTCAGAATATCAGAGGCTCTGGCTGCGGACAAAGCCAAGCTAGAAAGCGAGATTATCAGTCTCAAGCAAAAGCTAGTCGCCGTTGAGATTCTGAACGACGATATCGGCATGAACGACCGGATCCTTGAGAACAACCTTAAGCTTGCGGAGCAGTTCAATAACGAGTTGTTGGAGAAACTAGCGTTGGTGGAGAGTGATTTAGAGACAGAGAGGCAGATGAATGCGCAGCAGAGACTACGTATCTCCAACCTAGAAGCGCTGGACAGCTTCAAACCCACACAAAAGGCTCGTCATCTGCAGCAATTCAAGTCCAAGTCCCGACGCCGAAGTGTTGCAAAGAGCACAATGTCGCTAGCAGACACCACAGCTGACGGCACAATCCTCGACTTGAATGAATTTCTTGCCTCCGCCCCACCGGAGTCCGTACAACCCGTATGCAACATACCGAGGGCGGACTCACGAGGTAAAATTCACGAGCAGTATCTCCGCTCTGAAGAGATTGTACAGAAGGTTGGCCAGATGAACCACTATCTAGGCCTCAAGGCCAACTCAACCATACACGTTTCTGACCAAGAGGCTCAGACCCCAACGCAAGAAAGACCTGTCTATGGGCATTTAACACAGTCTCCATCCTTTGCCAATCTTTCGAGATACAAGGAAGAGCTGCCCCTGCCGATGCCAACCACTCGAGGCACACCACACGAGCCTCCTTCCAGAGAAAACTCGCAAAGGCAAAGAAGTAAGAAGAGTAGGATCAAGACGCTTATGACTTTTTTTGCATGATTCCGAATATTGTACATAGATAATTTTACCGGACCCTCCTCTGGGTGCAAAGCCCACCAGTAGTCGCGCACTTTTGGACTTGCGACTTTTTGCAGTACTTATCGAATCGTTGTTCTTACATCTGCGCTATGCTGGTTGATATCGACAATCTCATTGCCAACTTTGATAAAGAAGAGGCATTCAAGTACGCCAGTGATCTCTATCTTCAGCTTAGCAATTTTACTGAGTCGGAGAATGAACCCAATTACCAAGAGATCTGGACCAACTTGACGCGATTAGTTCATGTTTACTGCAAGACCAAACAGCCTGAAGGCGAATCCAAAGGCAAAGCGAAAGCTGCAGAGGATAACGAGAAGCTCAGACAAAAGGGCTCTTTGAATTTTTTCAAGCTTATCTCAAAAAACCTCATCGTTGTACTTGGAAAGCTCACCAACAAGATCTACGACACAGCGAACGACTTATTTCCATATCTCACCTTGACAGATGATGGCTACCTAACGGCTCCAGGGCGTGCTGCATCAGTATTGCTCATTGACTTATTTGAAACTTATCCCCACCATTTAACCTCGCTCCTCAACTTTGGTGCTACACTCACGTACAAGTTGATCAAAAAGAACGTATCCCCAGACTCCAACGTCGTTTTTCTTCTTGACACAATCTTGAAGAATGCCCTGAAGGTCGACATTGATGACAAATTTCAAGCCAAATTGATCAAGATCTTCCTGAAAAACATCTTGCTGAGCACCTTGAGGAGCAGGGAAAATGACGCGGACACTAACAATGCTTCCGTCAAGCAAGTAGAGTACTACCTTTTGGGGCTTAAAAGTCTTCTTGTCATGCTGTCTGCATCCCACTATGAGCAACTTCTTGAATTTTCCGCCTCCTCGACTTCTGGCTCTAAGATGAAACCAGACGCTATCATGGCCCAACAACACCAATTCCAAATTGGCCTCTTAGCGACCCACAAGAAGCTTTTCCACTTTGGTTTATCTTCGCAGTTTCAGCTGGTAAGATACGCTACAGTCACGCTAATGGCTCATGTGCTTCACAATTTCGTCGACACTGGCAAATTTAGTGCAACAGAGTACCTTATCGAGTCGTACCCACTTCCAAACCTAAACTATTGGGGTCTCAAAGCCACTCACAAGCTTGAAAACGAAGCAGAGCTTGGATTCCCCACAAGGAGAGACCACAACATCATAGGCATTCATAACAGTGAAGGGTTGATTGAATCTGGCATAAGCTTGAAGAATATTCAATTTGGTTACATCGAGTCGTTGATCTTGTACATGCAGCTACAGCAGTTTCAGGACTGGAGCTTCTTCTCAACATCGATCTGTACCATTTTGGATAGTATTCTTACCAAATTCGGTGGTTTGAATGATTTCCGTCATGTTCCAACCGCTGAATGGAATGTTGTTTTATCTCAATGGACTATCGTTGTCGAGTTTTTGATAAAAGAGAGTGGCGCTTCTGTTCACGAAGTCTTGGCACAATATATCGTCCATCGCTTCTCAGAGCTGAATGAATCTGGCGAATTCTCTAGATCTGGGTCCCCTGATCCCAAATCAACGAAGTCACTGCGCAGTGAAGGAAACATTTTCAACTTTAAATCGATGAAAAAGTCGAAGACTAAAGGAACTGAAAACAAGCTCATCACTCCATACAAGAACCCATACCAATTATCACTCCTTCTTCTGGTTGTCAATATTCTAGTGCCATACGCGATCAACTTTACATCCTTGCAAACTCTGCATCCTGAAGCTGGGAGGACTGAGGAGACCGGGGTCGATGATGCTGGTGAAACTTCGTCTAAAGTTCTTGATGGAGACACCGCGCTTCCAGCGAAGGGCAATGACTACATAAGCAACCTTTTGCTTTCTTTGATCGCTAATGACTCGGAGCAAATTAGAAACAGCGCTGTCGCAGCATTCCTTTCTTATGCCAACGTGAACAAATCTCAGAGCAACAGCTTGATTCTCCAATTATTTCAATTGGTGACGCAGGAACTCAGTTCAGAGCAACAGAATGCTGCTAACTCTTCTGAAAAGAATATCTCAGGCTATCAAGCGACGAGGCTTTTCAGTTATGCTTTGGCGTTGCTGGCATTGATAAAGCAGGCTGATTCCACCCTCCTTCAAAATTCAACAATCGCAAAAATCCTCAGTTTCTGTACTCAGAATCTTAAGCACAGCAACAACGCAAACAAAAAATTCCTTAGCACCGCTGCCTGTTGGATCATAATGTCCAGCTTGGTGACTTTCAGTGAAACTTCCGAGTTTGTCAAGTTGAATTCCTCCCAATTTTTGGTTTTTTGGAAGAACCTTTTGACCTCGCAGTTTGTAACTGCTGATATTGGAAGTATGTCTGACTCTTCACAACTCAATGAAGTCATGAACAACCTCATGTTGCGTTCCTTGAGTCTTTTATGCTTACACAATTATATTGAATCAGCGCAGTCATCCAACGAATTGGCTCGACAGCTTCAATTTCTTCTAGTCAAGTCATACAATTATCTCACATACTTGGAGTCAACATTTGAGAACATCGGCTCGCTCACCGCTTTCAATGCGCAACCCTTCAACGAGAGTGATTTCAATCCAAATTTGATCAGCAATCTTATCTTTTCGAACTTCAGCACGTCAAATTTATTGCTGCCTGAGAATCGTCTCATAAGTTTGATCCTTTACAACAAGAAGGTCATTCTTCAGGGATTCATCAAGCTTGCACCATCTCTCAAACGGGACGTGAACTCAAGTCTTGTTGTATTCCTCACCAGAGTTTTTGCGGATGCAAAGTCCTTTTCTCGGATGCCTTTCTCTGAAAACAAGGAGAAGAGCAAGGTCAGCAAAAGCAAATCGTCCCAGAATAGAGCTGCCCATGACAACGCAACCCTCACAAAGCTTGGTGACGATTATAATTACAACTATGGAGTTACAAGCAAGTTTTATTTTGAAGGACCGAATGTGACTGGCGAGAGTCTCAAGGATACGAATGAAAGCGACTCAAGCAGAGCACTCTTCACTGACATAAACTTTTCAGGATGGCCAACTCTTTTTGAGAAAAAGGTTGACGAAGTGTCTTATATTGGCTTCAATCATGATCCCATCATCTACCTTATGACTAATTCTCATGGAGCGGTTAACCACTCAACAGATATACTTGTTGCCATTGTTGACAAGTCCATTGAGCTCTTCCAATTTGTGTTTCCAAGTTTGACTTTCAAAATTCAATTCTCGCTCCTCGAGCAGATCAGAGCATCATTGACACAAAAAAATGCTGATCCTTTGAGAAGGACAGCGATTCAAATCAACGACACTATTGCTCTCAATGGGCTTCTCAAATACTTTACAAAACTTGGCACCCCAATGGATGGCCAAATAGTCAAGGCTCTTATTGATACCATCGAAAAGATTGATCTGAACAACATTGAGATGAACAATTGCAATGCGGAGTCAATTGGTATGGCATCTACCATGCTCTCCAAAGACAATATCGATGGAATCGTTACTCGATACGTGAATGAGATTGTTACTCAAACTGAGCCTTTTGTGAGAGGGAGAATACTTATGTACCTTGCATCCATCTACAAGCATACACATGCTGGCTTTGCGAGTACCCTTGACGTGATCTTGCAACTCTTGAAGGATCCGAATCCATTGATGGGGTTTTATGCGGCTAGTGCAGCTGCGGTTTTGTTGGAAAACTCGCTTGGAAATGAGGCGTTGGTGAAAGAATTGATCGAGCAGATTTATCGGAATGTTTTGGACGACGACTTTGGCTTGAATCTTGATAACAAATATCTTGTTAATCTCCGGGCTTGTTACCCATTCTTTGGAGTTTACTCAAAGATTACCTCCTACAGTGTTACTTCACTTGGCCCAGCACTCAGAAGTTGCGATGGAGATTTGAGGCTCAAAATCCGAAACTTGCTTATCTTATTTGCTACCGGAATAGGCAGTGGAGATTCTGACGAGTATGTGAACGTCTCGAAAAATCTCCTTCTCACGTTTCAAGAAATTTTGATTTTTGACCTGTCATTCATTGAAGGCTTTTCTAGATGGTTTCACCAGGAGGCCGTCGCAATTATCAAATCCAATGCTAAGATTGGTGTTGGTGTTCTTGGTCCTACAACACCTTGTTACGAGTCGATTTTTCCCGTTTCAACTAGCTTTGAGCTCTACGATTTAGCATTTGCCAGCCTTCTTGAGATGACAAAAGTTGGTGTCCCGACTTTGCATAAAGAGAACGTGAATTTGGCTTGGATTGCGATGGAGATATGTCCGTGCTCGTCGTTAATGGATTTGATTAAATATTGGGTTGATTCAAAGCCCGAAATGGTTTGGTTTTCCCAAGTGAACACTCTTTTCAAGCTGTCAGCGAGAAAACTCACTGGTCCGTTCATTGAGCTCAATTTTCAAATTAAGTTGCTTCCGTTGACTCAGAGACAGAAGAAAAAAAATAGTGGCAATATTGACTTGAAGGATGATGAGGTCCGTAATATCGTCAACGAGAGCCTGGAGTTAGACGACAAAAATGAGCCCATCACTTGGGAATTTCGTCTGTTCTTGTATGATATTATCATACAAATTTTAGCAGCTGCAGAGAAGAGCCCAACACTCACCACCTCCCTCACAAGCAAGATCCAGGAGATTGTTAGGATGTCGTTTTTGGGAACAACTTCTCCAATACCAACCATAAACTTGAAGGGAGTCGCTTTGCTCGACAAAGCGCTCAGTCTTTTTGGCCAGCTTGAAGACCCTCTTTATCCTGGTATTTCTATATTGGAGCAGCAGCAAGCTCAAGTTATCAGTGCACTTGTGCCTTGTTATGGTCCTCAAAGCAATGCTCAACTTATCGTTGATGCGATTAGCGTTTCGTCTAAATTCATTAACTTGCCGAGGATAAAATTTTATTCTAAACAAAGAATTCTCAAGACGTTGATTTGTTTACTTGAGGAAGTATCTTCGAGCAAGTTTTTGAAATTCACATATCTAGAGGCGATGTCAGAGTTCAGCAGAAAGGCTATTCAATTGTCCATTCTCAATTGTTGGGCGGCGGTTCGAATCGACATCCAAAAGTCAACAGACGAAGGTAATGAGGAGTTTACTTCTATTTTAGCCAAATACTCGGAATTGTTGATTTCACTTTGGATCTTGGCTTTGAATGATCTCTCGACACTCCGGTACACTCAGCCTGATAGCCGTGAAGTTGAGTTATATTCGGGTTGTTGGCTCAACTTCGTTGAAGTTTTGACCATTGAACTTGAGGAGGATCCAAGCAGAATAACAAAGCTTTTACAAGACGACTCGAAGGACTTCTTCTTCGTTCTTTTCTGCCAATGCGCTGAATCCTTGATCAAAAATCAAAACACTACCAGGGTACTTCTGTCGGTTAAACGTCTCGTGAGCATTCCTGAGCTTGTTGAGACTTTATTGTCAGATGAAGTTTTCGGGGAGGTTGTTGATTTGCTCGACCGCTTGGTTCTTGTGGAAGAGGAGACTGAAGCCAAAGCTGAAATTATAGATATTGTCCAGACCTTGTCTCTGGTACACCTGACCAGGGCACAACCTGACGAAGACCCAGCCAAGATGCTTGAGCTCTTGAGAGTTGCGATGCTTCCTCTTTTCAGCACATTCCCGTTCCTCAGAGATGACTACAATGTCGAGGACCCTACACAGATTATAGCGTTGAAAAGATGCAACTCTGCTTCGAGTTTGTTGATTCTCAAGAAGCTGTTATCAGCTGTGATCGCATTGCTCAAGAGTTTTCGGAGCGATGTCCGATCAAGTATCAGCTCGTGCTTGTTCTATCTATTTGCTAAATTCTATGAGCACGACGACGATAATTTTATTGGAGTCATTTTGCCCTATTTGAAGCAGGCAATTGATGAAACTGATAAGGAGAAGACCGCACTTATTAACTCGTTTTTCAGTATTTTGAGGAAACAAGGATTCTTCAATTCTACGAGCAACAAGAACAATCACGTCATCACTGTGGTTCTCTTGCTTACGAATAGCAACATAACACTTGATGCGAAGGAATCAAGGGTTCTTGCTGAAGCCATCATTGGGTTGGTAGAGGACTCCGAATACGCGTCCGCCGGTATTCAGTCTATCAAGTCATTATTGAGACAGTCCGAAAACCCGCTTGAATCACTCGTTGTCAAGAGCATTTTGCAGAAACTCCTTTTGCAATTGGCTGGTGACGGTCAGGATACGAAGATCGACCCGCGCATAGCCCTCGAGATTGTGATTGTCTTCTCGCAGTCAGACGCGATCCGAAACGATTCCGCTAAATGTGTGCCCCTTTATGCGGCACTCATACCACTCCTCGTGAAACATGCCGAAGCAGGCACGATGAGTGAAGATTATTTACACGGAAAGACTGTGCTCATATTGAACAAAAACCCGGAGGCTTTCAAGACCGTTGTGAACGAGTACCTCGATGAAGATCAGAAAGCCGCTACGGAAAGACTTGTTAAGAGGAAATCTGGCCCGGGCCAGGTGAATCAGGTCAGTGACTCGACAATCGAATTGAAAACGTTTGGCTAACGGCGGAATGAAGAGCGGAGTGAAGCCTCGCGCATAGCTGGAGTATCCTGATCTCCGGTGCACGGAGGTGGCTAACCGAACGGCTACGATGCCAAGTCCTGGCCTCAGGAAAAATCTAGCCTATACCACATACTTATATAAGCAGAATTGGCTCTTTGAGATCCAATAAAAATGATGTATCGTGTCCTAAATAAAATGTCGTGGGCGTTTCTCTGGCTCTTACCGTTGGCCATCCAGGCTTTGGCTAAGACCCATGAGTTCCATTTTGACGCATCACTTATCAAGCACAGTCCAGATGGTGTCTTTGAAAGAGAAGTCATCGGTATCAACGGACAGTGGCCTCTTCCCATTATAAGGGTCGCCAGACACGACAGAGTTAAGATCCACCTTACGAATTCGATGACCGACCGTAACACATCCTTGCACTTCCACGGTTTGTTCATGAAAGACAAGAACAGCATGGACGGCCCTGAACATGTCACACAGTGTCCTATTCCTCCAGGTCACACCTTCACTTACGACTTCAATGTTGACGATCAAGTTGGAACTTACTGGTACCACTCCCACTCTGGTTCTCAGTATAGTGATGGTCTTCGAGGCATGTTCATCATTGAGGAAGAGAGCCGCGACCTCTACCCCTTTGAGTTTGACGAGGAGGTTCCTCTTTCGATTTGTGACTGGTATCATGCTGAGAGCCTGGTCATTATGAGCGAGTTTTTGTCGAGATATAATCCCACAGGTGCTGAACCGATTCCTCAGAACTCCTTGTTCAACGATACTAGGAACGTAACCTGGAACGTGGAGCCTGACACGACGTATTTCTTGAGAATCGTGAACATGGGCATGTTTGTCAGTCAGTACCTCTACATCGAAGACCACACATTTACCATTGTGGAGGTTGATGGTGTTTATGTCAAGCCTGTTGAGACTGAGTCTCTTTACATAACCGTTGCTCAGAGATACGGCGTTCTTGTCAAAACCAAGAAGAATGTCAAAAACAAAGCGTTCAGAATCGTCAACGCATTCGACGAGCCCATGCTTGACTTGGTTCCTGACGATCTTCAAGTCATCTCCACAAACTACTTACAATATGGCCATGGCGATGTGGAGAAGCCCGAGCCTTTGGCCAACGGCAAGGGTAAGTTCGATGAGCTTGAGGCTTCTCTTGATCCTTATGACGACTTTGACTTGGTTCCCTTGCTGGAAAAGAAGATATTGCCAGACTATGACGTTCAGATCGTGCTCAATTTCACCATGGACAACCTTGGCGATGGTGTTAACTACGCATTGTTCAACGACATCACATACACAGCACCAAAGGTCCCCACACTTTTCTCGGTTCTCTCTGCTGGTGAGTTCGCCAACAATCCTGCTATCTACGGTTCCAACACCAACACTCACGTTTTGCAACCTGGTGAGATCATTGAAATTGTGTTGAACAACATGGATGACGGTAAGCATCCATTCCATTTGCATGGCCATGTCTTCCAGACAATCTTCCGTTCGGAGGGAGATGAAGATGCTGAGGAGCCCGAGGTGTATGATCCTTCGAACCCAGAATTTAATAAGCATCCCGAATACCCCATGCAAAGAGATACTGTGATGGTCAACCCCAATGGATTTGTCAAGCTCAGATTCAAGGCCGACAACCCCGGTGTGTGGTTCTTCCATTGTCACGTCGATTGGCATTTGGAGCAGGGTTTAGCTATCGTTTTGGTGGAGGATCCTGAGCAGATTCAGAAGAGGCAAGGCGAGATTCCAGCCTCTCATCTCGAGGCTTGCGGCAGTTTGGGAATTCCCACAAAGGGAAATGCTGCTGGTAGGTATGGCCCAACTGAGGCATCTTGGCTCGACCTCACTGGAGAGAACCTTCAGACGAAGCCATTGCCTCCTGGATTCACTCCAAAGGGTTACGTTGCCATTGTGGCCTGCGCTTTGGCTGCCGTCTTTGGTATCTACACTATCTACATCTATGGTATGGAAGATGTGAACACAGAGGATGCAGAGCATATGGTACAGAAGTTGTACAAGCTTCTTGGTGAGGAAGGCAACTCCGACCCTGAGGAGCGTGTGAGACTCAACGAGCCTTCGGACGGAAACGAGTAGCTAAGGAGGAAAATATGAATATATGGATCTAGTCAACTGTGAGACGTAATTCACACTTTGTAAGGTGTGGTCGTAGACCATTAATGTGGGAGTGTGTATAGACTATCTTGTCTTTTCTGTCTCAGTATCCAGCCTTATCAACACCTGCTCCACACCGCCTAATACTCAATATGTCTGCGTTATTTGAATGGGCTTTTGGTAAAAAGCTTACGCCACAAGAACGTCTTCGAAAAAACCAGAGGGCTCTCGAAAAGACTCAAAGGGAGTTGACCAGAGAAGTCAATAAGCTACAGTCTCAGGAGAAGACCTTGATGCTGGAGATCAAGAAGCTGGCCAAACAGGGCCAGATTGCCAGTGCCAAAATCCAAGCAAAAGATCTTGTGAGAACAAAGAACTATATTGTAAAATTCAATCTGATGAAAGCGCAGTTGCAGGCCATTCTGTTGAGGATCCAGTCCGTGAGGAGCAACCAGCAAATGGGAAGCTCCATGAGAGATGCTACTAGAGTCTTGCTGGGAATGAACAGATCGATGAATTTGCCTCAACTTTCGAGAATAGCTCAAGAGTTCGCTAAGGAGAATGATCTCATGGACCAGAAGCAAGAGTTCATGGATGATGCGGTAGATGATGCCATGGCCGATGACGAGGAGTTGGGCGAAGACGAACAAGTTGACGAGATTCTTGCCAAGGCTTTGGATGAAATTGGAGTGGACATCAACACGAGTTTGAAGGACACGCCAAATTCCATCAATGTGGAAAATCCAGGTAAGGTGGATTCTAGAGTTGCCGAGGCGATTGGAGGCCACGGTGGTGCTGGCGGCCTGGAAGAAGATGACTTGCAGGCAAGGTTGGATAGCTTGAAGAAATGAGATAATGTTCAATAAATAAGTTGTCTATGTACAATCAGATATAGTTATTCTTGATCAAGAAGTCTGCAATAGCTTGAGCAGATTCCTCAACCGTCTGACCGTCGTAGTTCTTCAAGTGAATCTCTGGCTTCTCTGGTGCTTCGTATGGAGCTGAAATACCTGTGAACTCCTTGATAACACCCTCTCTGGCCTTCTTGTACAAGCCCTTAGGGTCTCTCTTCTCGGCGACCTCAACAGGCACGTCGACGTAAACCTCAACGAAGGGCAATTGTGAATGCTCGTGCAATTCTCTGGCAATTTGTCTGTCATTCTTGTAAGGACTGATGAACGAGGTCAAGGTGACGCAACATGAATCGGTGAACAATTTTGCAACCTCACTGATTCTTCTGATGTTTTCGTTTCTGTCTGCCTCGGAGAATCCCAAGTCCTTGTTCAAGCCGAATCTAATGTTGTCGCCATCCAATCTGTAAGAGTTTAATCCACGCTGCAAAAGGGTCTGTTCCAAAGCGCAGGCAATAGTAGACTTACCACTGGCTGAAAGACCTGTCAACCAGACAGTGACACCCTTCTGTTTTCTGAACTCTGCACGCTCATTATGAGTCAAATTCTCGTGCCAAGTGATGTTAGTTGCCATTTTGTACGAGGATTTATAAAGAAAGTCGGAAGACTGGAAAAATGAAGACTGGAGATAATATGATTTATTTGCCAGCCCAAGGCCTGAAAAAAATGCAACAATTACACGTGACCAAACTCGCATAATCGACCCGCTTACACATTTTGCAACAAGACGCATAAGCCGCATTTGGAACTTTAAAGGAACTTGTATGAGAACCTGTTTTGATTTCTCATGGCTATTTTGCGAAACTAATCTTTTTATTAATGAACTGATCAAAGTTTACTGAGAATCAATAGTGTGGCTCATGCATAACTAGGTAGTTTTGGGGGAATCAGATGTCTTGGCTGCGAAAATATCAGAAAATGAGAAGAAATCTGGTTTAGTGTTAAAATGTGAAAAATCCAAAAGATCGAGTACGTTCGAATCAACAAGCTTTTTCTTGTTCTTTCAAGAAATGAAAAGAGCTACTTCGAACTGTCAAAGAAGTGTAAGACATTATGCGTATGTGGCAGTCGAAGTATCGAGAGGACGATAATTATAATCTTAAAGTTTAGATAGGCTTAACAGTCAAGCTAAATAGATTCCTTTTGCCTTGTTTCGCTTGATTGATCCAGTTTTAAGTAAACAGAAGCATGAACAATTTGAGCCAAACTATCATGGTTGACCTACAATCAAATGAAAGAATGAAGGCTTGTCTTTCTTTCATGAAAATATCACAGACCAGCGGCCGCCTCCTCAACCTAAATTTCAAGCCCAAATTAGAAGACTTAAAAATCAGATCACTCTTTTTACCAATTTGTGCTATATAGGGTGCCACGTTATTCAACAGTAGCGCGGGAGTCAACTCATATCGGTAATCTCATCTGGTGTACGGGAGTCTTCTAGTCGGAGTCACCAGTTATCAGAACACAGCCATTTGCTTTTCTACCCAATGACGCTTCATACTACCGAATTAGACGGAATTTTGCCCCTTGTCAGTAGGGGAAAGGTCAGAGACATTTATGAGGTCAATGCTAACACCCTCCTTTTCATTGCTACTGACAGAATCTCAGCCTACGATGTCATCATGGAGAATGGTATCCCTGACAAGGGAAAGATCTTAACGAAGTTGTCTGAGTTCTGGTTTTTCTTCTTGTTTAACCAGGTCCACAACCACTTGGTTTTGGAGCCTCACTCAGACGAGGAGGAGATTTTCAAGCACTTACCACCACAATTGTCTGAGCCAAAGTACAAGGATCAATTGAAAGGCAGATCATTGCTTGTCAAGAAGATGCAGTTGATCCCATTGGAAGTCATTGTCAGAGGTTATGTGACCGGCTCTGCCTGGAAAGAATACAAGAAGTCCAAGACCATCCATGGCATTGCCATAGAAGAAGACTTGCAAGAGTCCCAGGAGCTTGCTTCTCCTCTCTTCACCCCATCTACTAAAGCTGAGCAGGGTGAGCATGATGAGAACATCACCCGTGAACAGGCAGAGAAGCTTGTGGGTAAGGAATTGTGTGACAAGGTCGCTGACATTGCTATCGACATCTATACCAAGGCCAAAGAGTATGCGAAGACCAAGGGAGTCATCATCGCTGACACCAAATTTGAATTCGGTTTGGATGAATCTGGTAGTGTCGTGCTTGTTGATGAAGTTCTCACTCCAGATTCTTCTAGGTTCTGGAGCGCTGAGAAGTACGAGGTTGGGAAATCTCAGGAGTCATACGACAAGCAGTTCTTGAGAGACTGGTTGACTTCCAACAAATTGGACGGTAAGGAGGGTGTCAAGGTAGACGAGGAGATTGCGGTCAAAACAAAAGAGAAGTATGTTGAAGTCTACAAGATTTTGACGGGTAACACCTTGACAGATTAATTTGGTGTTGTCTTTCATTATAGACTGTTCAACAAAAAGATGCAAGTACATGCTCAATGCCGATAATTTTGTCGTAAGTATTGTTCCTCGAATTCGGGAACATGCCTTTTTTGTAGAGTCAACCGTTCAAATTCATCGGTGACACGTTTTTTGTAATTCAGAGGCGCTGGCTGCGCTCTGACTGGCGATAACTTTGCATGCATTTCCTGATCCCACTCAACGTTTTTAGCCTTCAACGGCGACCGTTTGGGGGAGCCCGGAGGTGGCGTACCATGATAATATTGATGCTGCGTGTGCTGCAAACTCTGGGGGTATTCCTCGAGAAGTTCACGAGGACCTCTTGGCTTTGCTTTTCGCTCAAATGATGAAGCTGAAGAATCACTTTTTTTCCTTGTCAACTGTTGCTCTGGATCCAGGCTCTTCCTGCGTTGCAAGATCTCGGAAAGTCTTTGCTGCACTTCGTGTTCAACAACATGCTTAAACTCTCGCTGGTAGTTGAGTCTCATTTCTTTAGCTTCCAAATCCATGGCCTTTTTACGAGATTCAAATTCCATAGTGAGTTCTTCCTCAAACTGTCTTTTCTGCAAATCGCATTTCTTCTGCAACATTGCGTAGTCGTCTTGAAGCTCGTTCTTGCGGACTTGGGCTAGTCTCTCAAAGCTTCTGAACTTCGCTTCAAGCTCCTCCTTATCTTTGTTGACCTTTTCTTCCGTTGCCTTCAAGGACGCCTCTGTTTTTTTGAGCTCTTCATGCTTGACGAGTAACTGTTTCTGGAACTCGTTGAGTGTTATGGTCGCCGTCTTCAACTCCATTTCTTTGCGAAACATCTTCACAGACAAAGTCTCCAACAAGTCGTAGCACGTAGGACGCATTTCTGGATCCACAGTGATGCAGTCGATGATGATCTTGCGGAGCTGCTGAGAATAAGCAGAAGACAACTCGGGAACCACACCCTTCTTGATTTTGGCCTGCAATTGCAAATGTGTGGTAGCCCTGAACGGGGGATGTAAGTTGCAAAGCTCATAGAGGACACAGCCAAGCGACCATATATCACAAACTGGAGAGTAAGGATTGTCCATCAAGACCTCCGGCGACATGTAATAAGGAGTACCCACGTATGTTTTTGCAAAATCGTTCTGTGACGTGAGCATTTTGGCAAGGCCAAAGTCCCCGAGCTTTATTGTTTTTCCCGAATCAAGCATAAGGATGTTATCTGGCTTGATATCACGATGAATGATGACAGTCTCAGAGTCAACATGGGGCTCAGCCGTCTGGTCCAGACCATGGAAAAGATCCACTTTTTGCACGTCAATGCCGTAGTGGCATCTATGTAGCGCGAGAAGAGTCAGGGTCATGACCTCCCATATGAATCCTTCAGGAACTGTGTCCCCATTTCTCTTGAATGTGGAGATCACCTTGCCCAAATCACCACTATCACAATACTCCTGGTAGATGTGGATAACCTTCTCCTCAGGCAAATGGTCATGATGGTAATATTTTACAACATTGGGATGGTTAAGCTCCCGTAGAATGCGTAGCTCAGATATGATGTTATTTCTTTCTTGAATGCTCATGGAGGTATACTCGATCTCTTTCCTGACGAGAATCTCACCGGTTTCTTTCAGGCGGACCTTGCGGACAGTGCCGAAAGAGCCTTTCCCAATGACCTCTAGTGGAATATATTTTTGTGCAAGAGTGGCCATGGCAGACCTTTGATTTGCAGTGCAATTTGGAGGACTCTGTTGAAGTTGTAAGTTATTGTTTGCATCGGTCCAAGAATGGAAAGGTGCATATCCAGTAGTGTACAGGGCGCTGAGCGGCTCGACCAGGCTGCGAGGGTACTTTCTTTCGATATTGCCTCGAGGACAATTGCGAGTAAAGTTTCGAAAATCTGCAAAAAGCCAATTGAGTATGTCAGTTCAAAAGAGGGTTTTCGAAGAACTGGAGTCCATCCGATCCTGCATTGAGAGGCCATGTTACCAAAGCGGTGCTTGAATGGACCAATCAAGCAACCAAGGCAGAATTGTCTTGGGCGGGTTTGCAGAATCGAAGACAAAAATGTAACCCATTCTGCAAAAAGCCAAGTTCATTTTATTGCAGTCGTGCCAAGGCTTCGTCCGTATGTAAGACGGTTATGCGAGTAATTTGTCGTATTTGATGCTTGGAAAGATTATCACACCCTCGCGGCCTTAGCATTTGCAGCATTCTCACCAAATACAATACCAAAGTGGCTGTTTCTGTCAACCCTTTGACGTTTGCCAAGACCTTATAACCTCAGTGGTAGTCTAAGCCTTGGACAACTCTTCTCTGATAGGCCTGGATCGAATTCATGTTGACGAGATGGTGCCTTTTCTCGGGCTATAAGTAGCCAAGTTATGGCTTGTAGAATCAGTATCCATCAATGAAGTTCACCTCTTTGCTTACTCTCGCTGCTACTGTCTCTGCTGCTCCTACCACCTTTCTTTGGGAAGATTCCACCAACGTTACCACGGTCAAGAACCAGGTGACTTGGACTGAGGACTGGGAAACCTCTTTCAAGATCCACAAATCTTGTTCGCCTGTGGAGACCAACCAATTGATACAGGCTTTTGAGGAGACGAAGCTTTTGGCCAACCATGCTAAGCTCCACACTCTCCGTAACGGCAACTCCTCGGAGTTCTACAGAAAGTACTTCGGTAACGCTCCAATTGGTGAGGTTGTTGGAAACTACGAGGGTATTGTCTCAGCAAATACCACGGGTATTTTGTTTCGTTGTGATGACCCCGATGACAAGTGCAATCAGAGTGGTTGGGCCGGTTACTGGAGAGGTGTCAACAACAGTGACGAAACCAACATCTGCGAGCTTTCCTTCTCTAGCAGATTATGGTTATCCCAATTATGCTCTCGGAATTTCACCGTTTCGGGCTCCAAAAACTCGGAGATTTTTGCCGCAGACTTGCTCCATAGATTGTGGCACACTGACAAGTTGGGCCAGGGCGTTATTGGTCACTATGCTGACACTTACGAAGATTGCTTGGAATTGGCCAAAACCAATGAGTCTGAAGCTGTTCGCAATTCTGTTACCTTGAGATTGTTCGCTTTAGATGTTTACGCTTACGACATCTCTATCCCGGGTGAAGGCTGTACTGGACCACTGGAGGATAGTTCCAGTTCCAGCTCGGCCACTCTGACTGCTCTGTCTTCCCTGACTCAGGCAGCTACCACCGCTGACAGTAACAACCAGTCTTGTCATACCCATGACGATGGTGAGGTCCACTGCGTTTAAGCCTTTACCCTTCTACTTTCTTTCGTTACCCATTTGATTCGAATAAAATATGCTTAGATTCTAGTTTGCTCGTGAAATTGATTTTTCTTCTCAACAAACCTCTCAATTGTTTGACAAGAAGGCGCCCATTGAAAGATGCTACAGAACACTTCCAATCGTGTAGTCTTGCCCAGGAACGGAAGAGCGGCAAAACTCAAACGCTACAGTCCAATCCCATGAAACATATCGTCATTCACACAAAAAAAAAAGCCCCCCATTGGAAACGTTCTATTAATTGAGCTCCCAATTGAACGGGTCAACGCTCATGTCAACCGCTTTACTATTTCAGCGTGCTGAGGGTACTGTACCAATAAATCGCTTTGGTCAAAAAGCTGAAACTCCTTAAAATCAAAACCGGGTGAAACCATACAGCTCACCAACGCCCAACCAGTTTCCACCGAGGAGCCGAATATAACCCCTCTGGGCACTTCAAACTGCACCACCTCCCCCAATTCCGGATGCTTTCCAAGCTTCACCTGCTTGTACTCTCCATCGGGGTATATACAATGCACGGTCAATGTTTCACCATCGTGGTAGTACCAAACCTCCTCCGATTGAAGACGATGAAACCTGGAGGGATTCGTGTCCTCCAACAAAAAGTGAATGTTGGTGTACAATGGGACATCAAGACCGGTACTAGATTTCGTGATAATCTTAGATTTACCGGTCTCGTTGTAGTATCCGCCTTCAGGGTGTGCTTGAAGGTTTAATGCCTTGATCCACTTATCTGCCATTGTAGTTAGTGCGATTTTAACTAATTACGCGCAGAAACAGCCCCCCTGGCACGATATAATAAGAGAAGGCTGAGGTTAGGGGTAATTGAAAAGTAGCATGACGGCTGGAAGTTTATATTTAAACTATGTCACTTGAAAAACTGTCAATCTCGAGATTCATTAACAATCTGCTGTTGATGTGAAACATCCAGATTTGCAACCATTTCCGTACTCTCAGCATATCTGCACTAAAGCTAAACAGTTCGGCCTTTCGGCACATTCCGGAAAACTACGCTAACTTTCCGTCTTCAATGCATTCCAAAAAGGCTCCAATTGGCGAATACGCAAAAGTGTGGCTCAATACTAGTTTGCATCGAGCCATGATCGCGGGCTCCTACTAAGAATTGATGCAATGTGCGTAATACAACATCTATTACACCTTTCTCCAGCCACACAAAACAATTGAAAGGGAATTTCACGTGATGCTAATTCTGATGGATATATAATTGGTCCCGTCTGGACGTCAGTGTCATTAGACTTAAAAATGACTGTCAAGCAAAAGCCTAACTTTATCGTTGTCGTTGCAGACGACTTGGGTTTCACTGATTTGAGTCCTTTCGGGGGTGAGATCGAAACACCAAACCTTCACAAATTGGCTCTCAATGGTCTCAGATTCACCGACTTCCACACGGCATCGGCATGTTCTCCTACCAGATCGATGCTTCTTTCTGGTACTGATCACCATATCGCCGGATTGGGCCAGATGGCAGAGTTTGCTAGAAACTACCCCCATCTCTTCGACGGAAAGCCAGGTTACGAAGGTTACTTGAACTATAGAGTGGCAGCTTTGTCTGAAATCTTGGAGGACTCTGGCTACTACACTTTCCAGAGTGGTAAGTGGCACTTGGGTCTCACCGAAGATTACTGGCCCTCGAAGCGTGGGTTCCAGAAATCCTTCACCTTGTTGCCTGGTGCCGGTAATCACTACAAATATTACCCAATTGATGAGGCCACTGGTGGTCCAGCAGCATTCATGGCTCCTCTCTTTCAGGAAAACGGCAAGAGCCTTGATCCCTACTCCCTCCCTGAAGATTACTACAGCAGTGACTACTTTACTGACAAGTTCTTGGAATTCTTGGGGGATGACAAGGAGAGAGACCAACGTCCTTTCTTTGGATTTTTGACCTACACTGCTCCACACTGGCCTTTCCAGGCCCCAGAAGAGGTCAGGGCCAAGTACAAGGGTAAGTACGATGGAGGTCCAGAAGTCTTGAGAAGACAGCGCTTGGACAAGGCTTTGGAATTGGGCATCATCCCTGATGGCGTGATTCCCCACGAGGTTATCACCCAAAGAGAGAAAGCCTGGGACGAGTTGACGGACAAAGAGAAGAAAATTGAAAGCCGCATCATGGAGACCTACGCTGCGATGGTTGACGTTGTGGACCAAAACCTCGGTCGTGTTTTCGACAGATTGGAGAAGACTGGTGAAATCGACAACACTTTTATTCTTTTCATGTCTGACAATGGTGCTGAGGGAATGATCATGGAAGCCCTTCCTCTTAGAAACCTCAACTTCAAGACTGCCCTCGAGAAGGACTACAACAACAGTTACGAGAACGTTGGTAAAAAAGACTCCTTCGTTTGGTATTCCGACCAATGGGCGCAAGCTGCTACGGCGCCCGCCTACATGTACAAAGCGTGGAACAGTGAGGGAGGCATTCGGTGTCCTTTGATTATTCACCACCCCAACGCTATTCCAGAGGAGAACAGAGGAAATGTTAGGCACGGGTTCGCCACAGTCATGGACATTCTCCCCACAATCTTGGACTTGGCTGACATTCCACACCCTGGAACAGAATACCGTGGAAGAAAGGTGGTTGAGCCAAAGGGCGTGTCATGGAAGAAGTACATTACTGGAGTGGCCGACTTTGCCCACGACGAGAATTCTGTCACAGGATGGGAATTGTTTGCTCAGCAGGCTATTAGAAAAGGCAAGTGGAAAGCGTTGTTCATTCCCAAGCCTTTGGGTCCGGACAGATGGCAGTTGTTTGACTTGAAGGCCGACCCAGGAGAGAGAATCGACCTTGCAGAGAAAGAGCCCAAGGTTTTGGAGGAATTACTCGACTACTGGTCCCAGTACGAGGCCGAGACCGGATTGGTCAAATTCAACGGCGAGTTCCACAACGATATCCAGTACACCCCCAGACTAGTTTACGAGTAAATCGGATTAACAAATATTTTGCAGCCAATTCGCGGTAGAGAAGCCGGCCCCAGTAGCAAAAAACACACCCGTCCACCGCAAGCGTCGCACTATGGTTGGTCGAGAAAAAAACCTCCACCACTCTACTTAAACAACGCCAACAGTCAACGAGAATCGTTTCTAAGACATGTTCAGTGCTGTCGTTCGCAAAGCCGTGGCTCAATCCACGCAAAGTTCGGCCCGCCGTTCATTGGCTACCTCAATGCGTTCGTTTCAGGAAATCAACACCAAACCAGGCACTCCAGTTACTTCGCAAACAGTGAAAGCAAACGCTAGTGCTGGAACTGCGCCGCCTCTGGTGACTGAGGAGGTCAAAAGAATCAACAAGGAGCCGGAAGTGCCTACTTCCAAGAAGAAGAAGTTCTCATTCACTGGCTTCTTGTTCAAGACGCTCTTGGTGACCTCGGTGGTCTACGGTGCTACCTTGTATGTTGCAACGAAGAACGAGAAAGTCCTGGACTTTGTTATTGACAATGGATTCCCTTACTCAGAGGAATTGATCGAGTGGATTGAAACCGGTTCCAGCCGCGACTTGCAGAGGTCCTTGGGTCGTTTCCCGCTGAATATCAAGCTTCCTTCCAGAGACCAAATCGACGAATTCACGTCTAAGATCGAGAAGGGCGGCGAGACCTTGATCAAGGGCACCAAGGACAAGCTCGGCAACAAACCACAGTACAGCACCCCAGAGGAGCAATTGCAGAAGCCAGTGGAGGTTGAGGGCAAGGAGATGGAGACATTGCCCATGATCAAGTTGAAGGGTAATCTCTCTAACCTTGCCGACGAAACTGTCACAGGCACCATTGCATCTTTCAACGAGTTGATAGCATTAGTGGATGCATCCAACATCGGCCCTAGAAAGGAGATTCTCATTAAGAACATCAATGAAAATATTCATGCCTTGACATCAAAGCTCAGCAAATTGAGCAACTCCTTGGAGGAAGAGCTCGAGAAGAAGTTGAAAACCACACAGACCGAGCTCTTCTCCGAATACACCAAGAAGGAATTGTCTTTGACGCAAAACTTGTTGGACCAGTTCGCTCAAGAGAAGAGCAAGTTGGAGAAAAAGTACACCGCCAGAGTCACCGAGGAGGTGGAGGCTGCCAAGAAGGCTATCACTCAGGCCGCTGTGAATGCCACCACTATGGTTAGAGTCGAGCAAACCAAGAAGTTTGAGAGTATGGTGAAGCAAAAGATTGATGACGAGAGAGACGGAAGATTGAGAAACTTGGATGCATTGAACAGCAGGTTAGAGGATCTTGAAAAGTACGCCCAGGCATTAGAAGAGCAGGCTGTCGCTGCCAACAATAGAAGCATCATCCAGCAGTCTATCGCCAAGTTGAAGTCGTTGATCTTTGCCTCCGACTCCAACACTCCCGCAAAGTTCTTGACTCCATACGTCAGCAGAATCAACGATGTCACCGCCAAGAGCAACGACGAGTTGTTCAGCCTAGCATTGAACGAGTTGAAGCCTTTGCTTGCACATGAGTCCAACCAGTCGATCTTGTCTGTGCCACAATTGTTGACCGCCTGGGAGCAGCTCACGCCTGAATTGAGATCCGCGTCCTTGTTGCCTCCTAATGCTGGTTTGTTGGGACACGTTGCTTCTGTCATCTTCTCCAAGTTCTTGTTCCCAGTCAAGGGTAACAAGCCTGACGGCAAGGATATTGAGTCCGTTATTGCCAGGGTGAATCTGAGCTTGGTCAGAGGCCAATTGGATGTTGCCGTGGAGGAAGTTGCAAGTTTGAAGGGGTGGAGTAGAAGGTTGGCCGATGACTGGGTCAAAGAAGCTAGAGTGAGATTGGAGGCCGAGTTCTTGGTCGGCTTGATAGACGCTGAATCCAAGGTTATGTAATAAAATCTACGAACGTTAAGTATTTAACTCAGTGCACACTGTAGTAGGCTGGGTGTTGAGAACTGGTGCGGTGTGCACTCAACCTTTATGGCTAGAAAAAAATAGCCTACTGTCAACGTCTCTGTCATGTCTTCATCCGGAAATAGCGGAGCCGTTTATGGCGGTGACGAAATTAACGCTATCGTTTTAGATGCTGGAAGTCATACCACCAGGATTGGCTATGCTGGAGACGACTATCCCAAAGTGATCGTTCCCTCCAGTTATGCAAAGACTGAGGACAACAAGAAGATCTTTGGCCATGGCATGGAGTTTCCAAGATCCAACCAGGAGATCATCCCCATCATGAGAGACTCTCTTATCCAGGACTGGGATGGCGCAATAGAGCAGTACCGTCACTACTTTGATACATTGTTGAAAGTGGACTACCAGGAACAGCCTATTTTGATAACTGAGCCTGTCTGGACCGACAAGGAGTACAGACAAAAACTTGTGGAGACGTTCTACGAGCAATTTAAGTTTCCAGCTTTGTACTTAGCCCGTACTCCAACCTGTGTTTCTTTCCAACAAGGAAGATCCAGTTGCTTGGTGGTGGATATTGGCCACGACAGTGCCAGCGTCACTCCTGTAGTGGATGGAATCTGTTTGCTTCGAAACTCGATGAAGACTAATTACAGTGGACAGTTCTTGAATGATCATATCAAGAACCTTTTTGTTACCAAATTTCCTGATGCGAACATGGAGTTGAAGTATAAAATCAAGGAGAAAAAACCAACTGTTTACCCGGCCCCAGCCGACTTTGTGCTGAAGTCGTTCCTGGAAAAGATCACCCAGTCATATGACGACTTCCAGGAGCAGAAGATATACTCTGAGTTCAAGGAGCTCATGCTTGAGGTTCCTGAGAAAAGAATGAACACGAGCAATGCCCAGAGCGCAGAGGCCATCAAAGAGCAGTATGACGACGAGTCTGAAAAGAGGCTTTTTGAGCTCCCCTCTGGTCAATCGGTGGAAGTTGGTATTGACCGTTTCCGCCTGGCTGACACGTTGTTTGACCCTGCAAGCTATCCTTTCGAAGATAAGGCTATAGACGAAAAATACGCCGCCAACAACGGAGAGCTAGATATCAGCAGTCCCTACGATGACTATAGGCCCTTGAAAAGAGCCAGAAAAACCGGTTCGGGCCCCTCCACACCAACACCAGCGCCAGAGAACGCCACCACAGAAAAGACCGCTAGAGGCTTGAGTCAGCTCATTACACACGCCATTTCCTCGATCGACATTGACTTGAGGACATCGATAGCGCACAACATAATTGTCACTGGTGGCACGTCGTTGATTCCCAGATTGACAGACAGGCTCTACAACGAGTTGTCTAACTCGAATCCGGGTCTTAAAATTCGTCTCCATGCCATTGGTAACGCCAATGAGAGAACAAACCAGGCGTGGATCGGAGGAAGTGTGCTCGCGTCTCTCGGCACGTTCCACCAGATGTGGGTCAGCAAAGCAGAATACGAAGAGGCAGGTGTCGATAGAATCCTCACCCAAAGGTTTAGATAAAATGTATATTATATTTAAGGTAGATGACAATTTGCAGGGAGAAGGCTTCCGTAGACGATACCACTGTGTTGATTGTGCAGGCCAGTAGTATTGAGGCTCCAAGATCGAATATTCACGAAACGCCAAGTGTACCACAATGATTACTCCAACTTCGTTGTACCCGCCGCAGCCAAACACGGCCCGTGCTACAAGCACCTTCATTTCTTACGATTCACAAAATAACAGAATCGCTTATGCTTCCGGCAGATCCATTGTTGTGCGCTCTTTGGATAGCGACAGATTGCCAGTTCAGTTCACCAAACACACTTTCCCCACCACAGTCGCCACCTTCAGTCCTTCTGGAAATTACATTGCGTCTGGAGACGAGTCAGGAAATGTCAAAATCTGGGATGCTTCCGTCTACGGTAAAGAAGAGGGTCTGTTTGAGCAGCCCGTAGTCAAGGCTGAGTATCAGATCCTCAGCGGGCCAATCAGATCCATTGCCTGGGACGGCGATAACCAAAGGCTTATTGCTGTTGGCGAAGGTAAGGACCAATTCGGCCATTGCTTCACCTGGGATTCAGGAAACTCGGTGGGTGAGATCCAGGGCCACGCTACCAATATCAACGCAGTGGACATCAAGCCTCAGAGACCTTATAGAGCTGCCACGGTAAGTTCTGACAAGGCATTGGTATTTTATCACGGACCGCCATTCAAATTTGAGAAGAGCGTTCGTGGCCGCCATAAAAATGTGATTAGAGACGTGAAGTTCAGTCCTGATGGTAAGTGGCTCGTTAGTGTGGGATCTGATAGAACGATAGTGGTGTACGATGGAAAAACCGGTGAGGTTTCTAGAACGCTCGAGGATGCCCATGAGGGTGGCATTTTTGGTATCTCGTGGTTCGCTGACTCCTCTGCATTTGTCACTGCCTCTGCTGATAACACTATCAAGGCGTGGGACCCAGAGAGCTTGGACGTCAAGCAGACTTACACTGTTGAGAGCACCGCAACCGTTCCAAACCAGCAGGTCGGTGTTGTGGTGACGAAGGACTACGTGCTTTCTCTTTCTCTCAATGGAAACTTGAACTTCTTCGAGCCCTCCGGTGGGTCTCCAGTGAAGATATGGTTTGGTCACCAAAAGTCGATTTCCTCCGTTTCATCTTGGGACAAGTCCGTATACACTGGCGACGCCGATGGCTTGATCATTAAATGGGACAGAGACGACCCTAAATTGGTTTCGACTCCAGAGATTCTCGGAACGAGAGACGACCAGCACACAAACTATGTTACCAGCATTGTCAGCAGTGATGGCAATATAGTGACTGCTGGCTGGGACGACAAGCTCAAAGTCTGGAGTGCCGATGGAAGTACCGTCAAGAGCGCCCAGTTGGAAGCACAGCCCAAGCACCTTGCACACCTCAATGGCAAGTTGTTCGTTGCACACGAATCAGCAATTGCAGTGTACGACGCAGCCACTCTCGATAAGATCTCCAGCCACGAGATCACCTTTGTTGCTACGTATGTGAGCCCGATCTCCGAAACCAACGTGCTTGTGGCCAACCAAAGCGGTTCAAAGGTCGAAGAGCTTGAATTGGGTTCATCCTTGAAGACCGTGCGCTCCTACCAGCCATTGCGGTCTGCTCCTACGTTGATCAAGGTGTCGCCAGACGGAAAGTACGCTGCAGTGGCTGATACTGCTGGCAAGTACACTTTGTATAACACCAGTGACGGCTCAGTGGTGACTACCAGGTGGGCTTTCCACAATGGCCGTGTGGAAGATGCCGAGTGGACCTCGGACTCTAAGTTCTTGCTTAGTGGAGGCTTGGACAGCAGCGTTTTTGTCTATTCTGTCGCCCGCCCTATGAAGGTGTTGAAGTTCCCATTGGCCCACCAAAACGGAGTGAGCGGCGTCAAGTGGGTGGACTACTCCAAGGGATTCTTCGTTTCTACAGGAAGCGACGGTGTGGTGAGAACTTGGACAGCCGATTTTAGCGCATACGCCTGATCCAGAATTTAGATTCCTCTCCCCAGTTTCCTAGCGGTGCGGATGCGTCCAAAATGTTTCAGTGTGTTGCGAACCTCATACGATGGGCCCGCCCAAAACTGCCAGCTGGCCACCCTAGGAACCTCCAATACGAAAAAACGAAACGACCGAATTACAAATCTCATTTCTTGCTTTGACTCTCCAGCCCAGTATAAAAACCATTTAAGTTGCTCTAATGCCCCTCCTTATGAGGAGTGGTATGCAAGCGGCCTTATCCCCAAGGTCCAGCACCAGACGGGACATGCAGGTGATGTCGGACCCTAACCTCCCCAGAAAAGACCAAATCCGCTGTAAACGCCTTCCAACCACTTTTTCTTCCTTTCTTCTCAAAAATGTCGAAAAACCTCATCAAGGGCGCATTGGACACTGACCCTTGGTTGGAGCCTTACTCGGCTGCCCTTATTAGCCGCCAGTTGCAATATAACCAGTGGCTCGAGACTTTGGAGAAGTCGGAGGGCTCCTTGTTGGAGTTTGCATCTTCTTACAAGAAATACGGTCTTCATGCCGACAAGGACTCCAAATCTATCACCATCACCGAGTACATCCCGGATGTGCAGCTGGTCTCCCTTGTGGGAGAGTTCAACGGCTGGGACGTGGACTCCCACCGGTTAGAGAGAAAGAACGACTATGGCTTGTGGCAGCTCACCATTGGGCCTGTTGATGGGAATTACGCAATTCCTCACGACTCCAAGTATAAGATTTCTATGTTGACCGCCGCCGGCGAGAGGATCTACAGGTTAGATCCTTGGGGCACGAGAGCCACCTTCAACAAGGACACCACCTTGTACGAGGGCCGGTTCTGGAATCCGGAGCTGACATACACTTTCAAGCACCCCAAACCACACTTGAACGAGGTGGAGGGTCTCAAGATCTACGAGGCCCATGTGGGTATCTCGTCTCCAGAGCCCAAGATTGCTAGCTACAAGGAATTCACCCAGAACACCTTGCCAGTGATCCACAAGCTTGGCTACAACACCATCCAGTTGATGGCTATTATGGAACATGCATACTACGCTAGTTTCGGATACCAGGTGACTAATTTCTTCTCCATTTCGTCTCGGTACGGTACTCCGGAAGAACTCAAAGAGCTTATCGATGAGGCCCACCGGTTGGGAATCAGAGTTCTTCTTGATGTTGTACATTCTCACAGCTCTAAGAATGTGGAAGACGGCTTGAACAATTTCAATGGCACCGACCACTACTTGTTCCACGGTGGTCCGAAAGGCAGTCACGACTTGTGGGACTCCCGGTTATTCAACTACTCCAACTACGAGACATTGCGGTTTTTGTTGTCCAACTTGAAGTTTTACGTCGACGTATATGGCTTTGATGGCTTTAGATTTGACGGCGTCACCTCTATGTTGTATAAGCACCATGGTTTGAGCTACGGCTTCAGTGGGGATTACAATGAATACTTCAATCCCGACTTGGTTGATAATGATGCCATTGCTTACCTCATGCTTGGACATCGTTTACTCGAGGAAATTTCCGAGACAACCAAGGGTGCTCTTTTCACCACCATAGCTGAAGACGTCAGTGGCATGCCCACCTTGTGTTTGCCAATTTCTAAAGGTGGTATTGGTTTCGACTACAGGTTGTCAATGGCAATTCCAGATATGTGGATCAAAATCTTGAAACACCAGCGTGACGAGGAATGGGATCTCGGCAATATAGTGTTCACTTTGACCAATAGAAGACACGGCGAGAAGTGTATTGCCTATTCTGAATCGCATGATCAAGCTTTGGTCGGTGACAAGACTCTCGCTTTTTGGCTTATGGACAAGGAGATGTACACCAACATGTCGGAGCTCACCCCAATGACAGAGACTGTGTCAAGAGGACTTGCTTTGCACAAGATGATCCGTCTCGTGACATACGCTTTGGGAGGTGAAGGATACTTAAACTTTGAGGGCAATGAGTTCGGCCATCCAGAATGGTTGGACTTCCCTCGTGAGGGTAACAATGATTCGTACCACTACGCCAGACGTCAGTTCAACTTGATTCACGATGACTTGTTGAGATACAAGTTCTTGTTTCGCTTTGACGCCGCTATGCTTGAGCTTGACACCAAGTATGGAGTATTGTTGACCTCACAGGCCTACGTCTCGTTGAAACATGAGATTGACAAAGTTCTCGTTTTCGAGAGAAACGGCCTTTTGTTCATCTTCAACTTCCACCCAACTCAATCCTTCCCTGACTATAAGGTTGGTGTTGAGACTCCTGGCGAGTACCAGATCGTCCTCGACTCTGACTCTAAGGAGCTTGGAGGCTTTGGAAGGGTTAATGACATTGATGGTGATGGGAACAGAATTTATTTCCCCACTCACCCCGAACTGTGGAACAACAGATCGAATGCATTGTTCATCTACATTCCTTCGAGAACTGCGTTGGTCTTGCAGTTGAAGAACAAGGTTAAGAATTGATATTCATATTAGGGAGCGGAGGGGACGAAGTCCAGGTGCGTGTGACTGAAATGAATCACTCGAATGGTGAAGCGCTTGAGCTCCTCCATGACATTTTTATCAGTCTTGTCTATATTACGTGAAGCAGCTCTCAATGCATGAATCGTAACGGGCCAAATATGCGAATTGCGGTAGCTCTGTAGAATTCCAACGAGATCTTTGGCCAATTTAACGCAATACTGAGGTGGGTACTTAGCCAATTCTTCATCAACAAGGTATCTATCCACGACTCTCAACTTGTGAGCAAGTTTATTGTAATGGCTGATCTTGGCCATTTTGTAGTTTAATCCAACGATTGCAGATGCTTCATCTTTGAAAAAGATGTGAGGAAAAACCCGTGATTTTGATGCTGGTCGACAAACACTGGGTTTCAACGAAACGGGGAGGTTACGATTAATCTCCTCCAAACTTTCATTAAGCTCCATCCAACGGTGAAACTCCTTGTTACTCTTGTAGTCTTCGTGTGTGATCACGTCGTAGCAATTAGAAAACTCGTTGATGGTACTGAGTGTCATGATTACCTTGTACTGCCACCACCAAGTACTCTGACCTGTCAATAATGAGCTCGAAAGAAACGCTTCAACATCCTTCACTGACCTAGCCGGCTCATCCAGATGGGCAACGGGGTCATTGAAGGACTCGAAGTAAACCGGGTCCATGGCTTTCCATGTCTTCTCTAATGAATACATGCTCGGAAGCTCAAGCTTCAATGACAAGATCATGTCACAGACGAACATTGCCCAGAAACAAGAGTGATAAAATGGAGAATTGCCGATCAAGCTTTCAGACCTGTTTCTGCGAGACATTATAGAAATGAATATACTGGCAGCGCCCTTGACGTATGTGCTATCAATGGCCACGAAAAAAAGCTCATAGATACACAATAAGATGGTGGCCAATAAACAGCGGGCTAGTATTCCATTGCTCTCATCCTCTGCATCCGGGCGGCTGAGGTGATACCGGATTGTACCGACGGTCTTTTGGTAATACTTAAGCGGATACGATGAATCAATGGCATCGGGATCAATTCTCAGAAGAATCAACGAACTCAAACAAAAGATGGAGTTTAGAATCATTTTCGTGTCCTCGTGCAAAGATAATTCAGAGACAATCTTCTGGAAGCATTCGTGAGGCAAAAACGAGTCTATGCTTTTCGAGATGACTTGCACGAACAAGTCAAAGAGCTTTGCCTCGAGCTCATCCTCGAGATTACTCTCGTAGGCGGATGGAAGAGGTCTCCGAAGGGCCGAAATCTTCAATGTGTTCTGGAAGTCAGCATACAACGAATCCAAAGTGTCCTCGCTCAAGGTCTTCTCCTGCCTCTTCTTAGCAAACTGCATCTCTAGCGCTTCGTGGCCAAGCTTGTTGATTTTGGGTTTTTTATTCTTCTTCACGCGGCTCGGTTTAAATGTCGTCTTCAATTCGTTTACAGGAAGTGGAGGCAGCATCTCCGGCGGAGACACCGGTGGCCTGAGTGCCGTAGGCTGATGCAGCATCAAGGGTTGCAATGCGGTTCCTCCGGGGAAACGAGACATAATTGGGCCACGAGCGAATCTGTCATCCTGGCCCACTACTCCCGGTTGATTTGGGCCAGAATAGAAAAATGGCTGTGTTTGCATTGGTGGGTAGAAGTTGCTAGGGAATGGTGGAGGTCTCTGGCCAGGAACAGTATATATGATCTGGGCCGGAAGCCTGGGGTCTGAAGTAGACGGCAGACCCTGGGGCCGGATATGAGGAGGACTCTGAAAGTCGCCGGATCTTTTGTCCGAGTTAATTGGGTTGATAACGATCGACGGGATCTGTTGCGGCATAGTATGATATGGAAAAGGCTGGTCCAGTGGCGGTTGATTGGGCGCCTGGGCACCGGGATTGAAGTGAGACATAACAGAAACAGACTCTAGAAACAGGGTCCTCAAAGCGTTTCCTGAGGGAGAGGTTGAGTCGAAAAACAAACAAAAAAAGAGAGTAAACAAAGGGTGATTAGAAAATCTAAGGCGATAACTTTAACCGCGCAGGTGCGAGCTGCAGCCCGCCTATAGTATCCCCTGGAGTCTGACGGTTGCAAGTTTGCTTGATTCCAGAAGATAAGGACTGGACGCAAAATGAAGAAGTTTTGAGTTTTGTGGAAATACTGTGAATGTACGGCTGATCCAGCGAGCACTGAGGCCCGCATGGTATAAACTTTATCTGTTGACTCGCGTCCACCTCCACATTGCTCAATTGCCTGTAACAGGATGAAATGACAGACGTGGCTAATTCCTCAAGACTTTGAACCTAGAAAATTTTGAAGAAAAGCAAGAATTTTCCCTTTTTTGTGGGGTTTCTCTCACCGACGTGTCCCTGTGATTAGCTAACTACAGGCATAAGCGAGCTCACCTGTAGTTTACTAGCCGCTACAGTAATGGCAGATAAGGAATTGACGGTGTTTGTCGTGGACTTGCATCCTTCTGCTGTACCGTCCCATGACTACTTGTTTGATGTTTTAGCAGGAAAGCTTTTGAAAGGATTGAAAACAGACTATGTCTCTGTGGTGGCCTATCACTCTCCAAGAACAGAACATAAGCTTAAAGAGAAGGGCGTGTTTCCCGGCATTGAAGTGTTGGTGGACTTTGAGGTCCCCACGTACGACCAGCTCGTGTCACTCCGGAATAAGTTGAAGCCAAACGATTCTTGGGAAACGTCCCAGAGTGATAGTTTCCAGAGTCTCATCTTCTCCTTGAGTTTACTCGAGGAGACAAAGAAGAAGATGTTCACGAGGAACATGGTGATACTCTCCGGAGAAGCGTCGCCTCTTGAATCGCTCAATGAAGAGAAAGCTGGTGGAATTCCCCGTCTTCTCCAGGGTCTCGGTGTGAACTTGGTGCTCACTGTTGCTGGCCTCGAGAAAGAGTCGAAAAGCGGCACAAAATGGTCGTTTCTAGAGCCTGCCTTCTCCAAATTCGTACTTATGAATTCTGAAGAGGCAAATTTCCTGGCCCAGAATGTGCCCCCCTCTAGGAAAACGAGGCCCGTGTCAGTATACAAGGGGGAGCTTCGCTTTGGCGCCAACTTTCGAGAAGTTATCAACCTGAAATCGTATGATGCTGATACAGATGATAATGCCTTGGCCTGGCCAGTCGATGTTTATCCTGCTGCCAAGAGGGAGACGGCATCAACGTCAATGCATGATTATATCCTCGACAAGGGCGAGCTAATACGTTTAGAGAGGAAGTCCACACATTACGTTTGGTCGAAGAATGAAGAATTCCAGCGACCTGAATATCCTGATGAGGAGGACGTGGATACGAAGAAGTTTGATAAGGTTGAGGTTGAGTCGAAGGACTTCACGTCGGGTTTCAAGTTCTCCAACTTTGACTTGATTGCCTTGGACGAGGACTTGAAGGACTCAGCTAGTCTTAAAATATTTTCCGCTTTCGATATCCTCGGCTTCATCAAAAAGGATAGTATACCCCTGGCCTTTCTCACTGGGGAATCATTCTTTGTTGTTCCTGAGAAATCCGCCTCACTTCGAACATCGATAAATCATTCGGCATTCGTGAAGGCCATATATGACCTTGAAGCAGTGGCTCTATCTCGTTTCGTTAGAAAGCAAGCCAAAGAAATTGAGCTAGGTGCTTTGTTTCCGATAATAATCAAAGACGGTGAGACCTTTTCATACAATTTCCTCCTTATTCGTTTACCGTTCAAAGAGGATGAGAAGATTGGTCACTTTCCTTTGTTGAAAGAGCTGGAAGAGAATAAGTCACTGGCTACCTCCTTGATGGAGCAGTTTATCGAATCTCGTACTCATGTCGGCCAGGACAAAAAACCGTCAGACTCGCTTTCAAACAAGAGGGTCACTATGAGGACCTCTGAAAACTCCAAACTTCCTTTGCCAAGCACCAGTGAGGAAGATGAGTTTCTTGTTCCTTCACCGGCCCAAGTGAGATTCTCTCGCTATATCAAAACCATTCTTATCCAGTCATTGGAGGCTGATGATCTCGATAACTTTTTCCAACAGAAGGATTTTGTCAACAATGTGCTCCGAGACGGTCCCGAGTTCACTAACTTCTTCAATGTGAAAAACTGTTTGAACCAGGCTCCGAACAGTGACGACTGGCTCGAAAAGCTACTACTGGCCTCCAAAAGTGTGTCTAAAAGACTCATTGACGAGTTGGATGTCTCCTTCGTGCGTAAGGAGGATATCAAAAAGAAGAAGCCAGGAAAAAGTAATGATGGCTTCACAAAAGGCAATTATGGTGCCGATGAAGGTGAGTACGATGAGATCCCTGATTTTGGTTTTTAATTCTATTTACAATTTGAAAAGCTGATTCCGCAAATCAAATTCCCTATCTTTGGCAGTCCTCTTCCTGTTGGAAGAACTTCCTGTTCCGTCCTCACCGAGTCGGTCATTGAGCCTGTTGTAAACTCCAGTTCCCTGAACACGGTTACGTTCTTCATTCATGATCTTCCTCATTTCGGATGCCTCGATCTCGAGAATAGCTTCTTTGTCAAAGAGGCCTTTGAATCTGCTGTCCTTGGCTTGTCTCCAGGAATCCACCCAAAAGTTCGCCATGCCCAATTCATCGTACCCACCATCAGGTCTGAGCTTTCCTCTCTTGCTGGCAATGTTGTATAATAACTCATGAACATCATTCGTTGGGTGGTCCATGTACCTCCGATAAAGTTTACCATCGGGCTTCTGCAAGTTGAGCACATAGAGAAGGTAGTCCGCTAGGATAATGGGGTCAATGAACGAATTATGGACGCATCCCACAAGAGCTAGTGAAAGCATGGTTTCACTATCTTTGACAGTGGGAAGAAACACACCCGGCGTATCATAGACAAGAATATCCGGGTCTTGACTCAAACGAATGACTTCACTTGTACTTCTAGTTACACCAGGCTGGCCCCCTGTCCTGGCGACCTTTCTTTTCTTAGACGACACGCCTTTTGGTAGGTGATTGATGTATCCCACAGACCGTAGGGTGTTGACCAACGTCGACTTGCCGACATTTGGCATTCCTATGATCATCGTTCGGAGCCCGAGAGGCGGAGGCGGATACATGTTCTCGTACTTCTCCTCCAAAAGCTGGAGAATGGATTTGGCATCTCTGTTACTTCTAGCATCGATGAAGAGAAACTTCTCGTTGCCATGCCATTTTTTCTGGAGGTCTGGCTTCAACACAGAGAGATCCTTTTTGGAGTACAACACGATCTTTTCCTTCTTCGCTAGCACTTTATCAAAAAGCACATTAGTGGTGGATATGGGTGCTCTAGAGTCTCTCACCTCAAGAACAAGGTCTACTTGAGGGGCGAGATAACTAAACCGCGTGAGGGCTTTTTGGTGATGGCCCTTAAAATTAGATAGCGGTAGTCTATAGTCTGGGAAAACTCTCCTGGGTATAAAAGACATCAGTGTCTTAAGACTGAGATCTGGTTTGTATGCATCGCGATGATGATAGCTGAAAATCTCAAGCTACCAACATGCCTTTGATCACTTTCACAGGTTTGCCTTGCTCAGGTAAGACAAAATGGGCCAAAGAGCTAATGGCAGAGCTTGAAAAGAGGATCGAGTCTGCTCAAGAATCAAATGCACCCGGACACAATTACAAGATTATCTACCACTCAGATGAGACTCTAGGATTGAGCCATGATTCATACAAAGAGTCTGCTACTGAGAAAAGTGCCCGTGGCGCTCAAATGTCCGCTGTAAAGAGGGACTTGTCGAGAACATCGTTCGTAATTCTTGACTCTCTCTCCTACATCAAGGGCTTCAGGTATCAGCTCTTTTGCGAAGCCAAGGGAGTGGTAACCCCACACTGTGTGATTCACGTTGTGAGCTCTTTGGAGAAGTGCCTTGAAAGGAACGAAACTGCGGAAAACAAGTGGGACCCCGAAGTCATCAAGCAGCTACAGATGAGATACGAGGAACCCAAGGAAGATACACGGTGGGACTCTCCATTGTTTCTCTTGGTGAGCGACCTCGAAAACGAGACTCTTCCGATAGACGATATTTGGAATGCTCTCGTGTTGAAGAGAGCTCCTCCACCGAATGCTGCTACTCTTGTCAAGCCTACATCCAACAATGACTACTTGCAGCAATTGGACAGGGTCACTCAAGATGTGATCACCAAATGTCTTCAACAGCAGCAGCTTGCAGGTGCTGGTGGCCAGGTTCGTATCACCGACGATATGTTTATTGATTTGCCTGTTAACAATGTGAGCATTCCACAGTTTCAGAGAATAAGACGGACATTTGTCTCGCTAAATAGAATGCGCCATATCGACTCCGACAGAATCTCCGCTTTGTTTGTGGACTATGTTAATGCTAACTTAAATAACGAGGACTAGCCACATAATGATGCCATGCTATATTATATAATAGACCTAATGCAAAAGTGAAAGCACTCAGCGCTTTCTTTCGTTTGTCCACTTGAAGTGAACATTACCGTCGTCGTCGTACATCTTCTTCTTGTTGCCCTTCTTCATCAACTCCTTGGTTGTTTCTAGTTTGTCCTCAACTTCCTTGAGCAGTCTTTCTCTCTCCATTCTCTCCTTTAATAGCTTGTAGTCTGCAAGTTTCTGTTTGTCGATCTTCTCCTTCTCGTCAAAGTCCACATCGTCCACGAGTCTCGTATTAGTCTCCAATTGGCTCACCCGAAGTCTATTCTCTTTTCTATCGAGCATGCTTTCGTCTGTGTTGAAGAACTTCTCGGCCTTGAACAGTTGAAGATCGTCCTCGTTGTCAACAAACACAGTGTGTTTTCCGCCAGCTTTGAAACCTAGCTTATCCTTTAATTTGTCGATTTTCAGCGTCTCGTTCATTCTCATAGTCCTCACATAGTTAACATCTTGAGACTTGTAGAGTTTGACCTGTTCCGTGGAAAGGGCCTCGTTTCCTCTGTCAGTAATGAGAATACCGTTATCGTCTGTCCTTTTTCTTGTCATAGCATGGTAGTATTCGTCTGGGTTGTATTGAGCAGCTTTCTGCCTGAGAGCTTTAAGAGCAGCCTGCTTCTTGTGGTAGTCGGCTGCTCTCAAACGGTAGTCTTTCTTCTTCTCTAGGAGACCATACTTGGATCTCTCCAGCGTTTGGGAACGCTCCTTGTGCTGTTTTTTCTGAACGTTATGTACTAGTTTAGCCATTACTGTGCATCTAAGAAGCAGTTCACT
The DNA here is from genome assembly GCA_003708405.2 of Candidozyma heveicola. Taxonomy (NCBI): domain Eukaryota; kingdom Fungi; phylum Ascomycota; class Pichiomycetes; order Serinales; family Metschnikowiaceae; genus Candidozyma; species Candidozyma heveicola. The sequence continues at coordinate 1,222,997 of PPOB02000001.1, forward strand.
CTTTTCCTCCTCATCGCATCCGATCAACTGGGTATGCAGGCTACTCGATAAGACCAACTTCGTGTTACCACGCCAGGAAGCTTTCTGTGATGGAAATAAGTGGTTTAAGCAAGACTTAGCTAATTCAAATCCCAGGAATTGTTAGACTAGTTTTATGTTGCAAATTGTAGAAACTGCAAGGCTGTAGACTTTGGTAGGTTCTCAGAGGATGATGTCTCACAATCGCTTGCAGAGGTCGTCAAAGTTTTCAAAAACAGTATGATGGTACTTAAGACGGCTCTAATTTATGCCTCTGTCGTTTTCACAGAAATCCTTCTCTGGAGACGCCATTTATAGGACTATTTACAATTTTGTCACGTGCACTGTATGCAACTTCGAGGTTAGCCATTTTTCAAGCCAACAGATCGTCACCAACTACACATGTATAGGCTCCCGACACTCGCAAGGAATGCCTCCCGAGTTATCGTTACAAAGCCCAATCCAATAGCTCAGAGGCTATTTCGGCTTTATTCGTCAAAAACACCATCAGATCCACAAGATGGGGAGACCCAAGAAGATATCGATGTTCCTTGGTATCTCAGAGATGATATCTCTTCTCCTTTGCTTGAGAAAGAAGAAGTGAAGCTCCCGCCAATCCCCAAATATGCTCCTGCTGAGGTGTCCAAGTTTTGTGATCTCATGGCCAACAAGTACGGTATGACTGACATTCTTCTCTTCGACATGACAGAGCTTGACGAGAGTCACGATTACAGAGCCAACAATAAGAACACAGACTATATCATCATATGTTCAGGTAAGTCAGAAAGGCATAATTTGAAGGCAGCTGGAGAGTTCCGCTACTATCTCAAGCATGAGTACGACTACGTGCCTCATATGGAGGGAATGAACAATGGGGCCCTAACTCCTGTGATGCGCCGGAGACTTCTTCGAAGAGCCTCTAGGGGCCCTCCAGCAACTTCAAATGATTATGGAATGTCGGCCAATTCCTGGATTTTGTGCCAGCATGAGAACATCGATGTGCACATCATGACTAAAGAGAGAAGGGACGAGTTGAACCTTGAGTCCATGTGGTGTAAACCTGAAGATGCCCACAAGTATCAGTCTGTTGACTCCACACCAGATATGTCCGATCACATTTTCAGTGGCATAAGGCGTTTTCACACGTCTGCTAGAAGTTTGTCTAGTGCAAACTTTTTGGAGTCCCAATTGGAGAAGCTTCACAGCATTAGCCTCGATGCTTCGGATGCAGAGATCACCAAGCATATCGAGGAGTTTGAGTCTGGTTTCGTGAACCCTACTGCTTTTGATCACACTGCAAGGTTCGACTTCTACAGAACTCTCCACCTCATTAGACCCAAGCTTGTCACGTTTGAGCAGGCTGAGAAGGCTCTTCTAGACAAATACGGTGCACTCAACTTGGCACTTGACCCAACGGTCGATTTGAATGTCGAGAAACCCAAGGATGTGACTCGATACGTCAAGCTTCTTATTGACTCGCCAGAATGGAACCGTGAACCCTTCGAGAAAGTTCATGCTGACCAGAAGATCCAGAAGCTCTCTTCCTTCATCCGCGTGCTCTACTGCTTCTCGGGAGATACGTTTTCCATGACCTCTGATCCAGAATTCATACCTCTCGTTTGGCGTCTTTCTTGTCATGAAGTCCTGGCTCCTGTGTCCTCCAAGATGGTCGATGATGTGATCAATGGAGGTCAATTGAAGGCCAACGAGCCTGGCAACTCGCTTGAGATGGCCGCTTATGATGCCAATGCCGTACTTGAACTTGTGGCGCATGAAAATAAAGAGACTGGCAAGGAGTTATCTCCGGCTCTCCAAGAACTCATCTTGTTCACCTACGCAAACGCAGGCAAGTGGGACCGTTTTTGGAACCTCTGGGACGAAATATGTTTCCTCAGGCTGGCCACAGACAAGCCCATTCTTGAATCCTGGCTTAGGCTTACAGTTTTCTTGAGTCTCGTCAACAACAAGGCCCAAATTTTGCATTACTTCAACCATCACTGGGACATCGGTGGAGGTGTTGGGGGTACAGTGTTGTCAGCACTACGAGAGAACGGAGGAGCGTTCGACTCCGATGCCGAAACACATGCATTCAAGTCTGCAGTCCGGTCCATGATCAGCTCCCTTGGTGCTGATAAATTCGAAGGTGCTCAGAAATTCATTGCTCAACTCTGAGCCCTATGTATATAGATTTTGCACCCAATTCGCGAATCCATGCACTGAGACATCTCCACAATTTACACATCGCGTCGCGTTTAGAGATCTCTTCCTTATCATGAGCCTAGAAAAAGAACTCCTAAAACACAAACTACAAATTAAGGAATGGGAAAAGTCGTTCGCCACAAACAATGGCAGAGTGCCATCAAAAGCTGATGTAAAAGCAAACCAGGAAATCTTCCGGGCATACAAAACCTACAACCAGTTGAAATCGAAACAGAAGAAGAGGCAACAACGCGAGGAAGAAGCGCTCAAGCAGAAAGCTCAAAAGCCTGAAGAGAAGTCCCAAAAGCCTGAAGAGAAGCCTCTCGACGCTCTAGATTTTGTTCCCTCAATTGGGGGAGATGAAGAGTCAGATCATGAAGGTAACGCAGTTTCCAACGCTGAACTAGGACCTACTCCACAAGCGAATGGCAAGGTGCTATCCTTGTTCGATTTTTTGAGCCCGCCTGAATCGTCACCGTTGAGAAAACAAAACGAGCGCTCCAAGCCGATTAACTCGTCGCCATTGAAAGATACAGCTTTGTTCAAAACCCCTACAAAATCGGTCAAAAGGATTGAACTTTCGGATTTGACTCCTAGCGCAAACTCCCTGGCTAAAAAGTCTCTCACATCTGCTTTAAAACTGGTTTCCACGCCGCTGAAGCAGAGCTCTACGGTCAACGATATCGAGACTCCTTTCTATTTAGGAAAGGTCAACAGTAGATTCCAGTTCAGTCTTGAGGAAGGGGGTCTGCCGCTGAAAAGATCACCTCTTTTACCGGTGAGGCAATTAATTGATAACCCCAAGACTCCTACAAAGCGGTTTGAAGAACCTCGTTTCCTGACATCCCCATCTCCATTCAAAACGGAACGCATGTCGTCGTTCGGCAACAATACAAAGCTCACGGACGTGTTCAATGAAGCTATTAACCTTCAAATTGACGAACAGCTCAAACTTGAAGTCGAGTCGGAGCTCATGTTGGAAATGGAGCAAGACACCGATGAGGAAGAGACACCTCAGGCTGAGCCTACAAATCGTAAGACACGCAAAAGAATCACCCAAAAGAGAACTACTAGGAGATGGAAGATCAAGCCTAGAGGAGAAGATGATATCTCTGACACATTCGAAGGCAAAAACGTTCATGAAGAAATCAAGAGAATCGAGGAGAAAGAGAAGAAAGAGCTCCTCGAGTACATGGAGGGCCCCGCAGAAAATGCAGAGCCTTCAGATGATGAAGAAGAGGAAGAATATGTTAAACCTACACCGACGGAGCCAGCGAAAAAGAGGAAAAGGCTCACTCCTATCAGTAATAACTTCAAGCGGCTTAAGATTAATGATCCTCGTACGAAGAGGTTCAAACAGAGGATGAAAAGGCGCTAAATTCACCCTCAAATTTGCATGTATTTTATAGATCACGACGGGATTGCGACAAGTAATTCGTCACTATTACTGTCACCAAATTGTACTTTTGAGTGCTTAGAAGCGCTTTGTGGGGCAGGCTCTGCCTTGGATGGCCCACTGCTAATGTAAACTGGCTTCTTCCACTTCTTCTCGTCGTTCTCATAGTCCCAAGTGTTCTTTGCTAAGGCGAGTTCCTCGTCCAACTTTTCTTGTTGAATCTCTTCTTGTAAATCCTTGATCTGTTCGTCGTCTTCGGCGGTAGAAACCTCGACATGCTTTTCCACCATTTTGACCTTTCCATCCTTTATCACCATTTCCACGACTTTCTTGGTACGGCCCGTTCTCTGCTTCTCCTGTTCGTCGTACTTCCGTTGTTGCTTTTGTTGTTTCTTGAGCTGAAGGGCTCTCTCGACCGGCGAAAGCCACATACTGCCACTGGATTGCAGCGGCATGTCAAAGTCGGCCGCATTATCAATAATTCTTGTTCTCTCTGCGCCTGTTGCCTGGAAGTTGAGCAAGGTGTCGAGTCTCTCCTGAGCCTTGAGAAGATCGGGATTGATATCCTTTGTCTTCTCGTAGCGCTCAAGCTCCTTGACCTGTTCGTCAAGCTCTTTCTGCCTTCGCAGATCCTGTTCCTTCATTTCATTAAGCTTTTTCCTCTCCTCCTCAGCCTTCTTGAACGCAGCCTCCTGGGCCTTCCAGAGATTCTCACCTGTGTTGACTGAAACCTTGATTCCCTTCTTTGGCTTCATGTGTGAAGGCTGGCTTTGCACTGCCTTATCTGTTGGTTTCTCCTTCTTGACGTCGAGAAGGTCTTTCTCGGATTTCAAAATTTTGATGATCTCGTTCTTCTCCTTGGGAGAAAGAAGCTCACGGCCACAGAATGAGCAAGGCTGCAAGCCTTCTTTCGAACAGATGATCTTACCACAGTTGAGGCAATTAGGGGCTACCTCAAAAAGTGGATGCCTGGTTGCCATACAATTGCATACACGGCGAGTGCTGGAGACATTTTGGTCAAGCTCGGCCGAAGCTTTCTCTACCTCGAGGTCATTGAGTGCTGCCTCGATGTCTCTGAGATTGTCTAGGTTCTTTTTCTTTGTCTTCTTTGCTGCAGTGGGATTGAGCTTGTTGGACGGTTTGGCTTCAGCAAGCTCAGAAGTCGTCACCGATGTTCTATTGTTTTTGAGCCTGGTGCCTGAAGCTGGCTTTGTCTCAGAGGTATTCCATGCGTTCTTCCCGTTGCTCTTATTTGCAGCAGCCTTGGCCCGAGCTTTTTCTTCCCTCATTTCTGCTAGTCTAGCTTCATCTTCACGTTTCATGTCCTCCTCTTTCCTGAGTTTCTTGAAGTTGTGGATCAAGCTGAATGTGTCATCGCTGGTTCCTAGTAGGTCAAGGAAGTGGCTCTCTAGCTCGAGGTCCGACGGTAGGGACAAGGCGTAGGTGACCATCTCCTTACACAGGTCCTTATCTATCGGTAGGATATCGGCGATGGCATTGACGGCGTATTGGTATAGTTTATCGTACGCCATCGTGGATTAGTGTAGGTTGCGAAAATCAGTCGCTCAGTACGCACCAATGTGGGCAGCACCAATATCAGAGGCCGAGGCCAATGAGACTTTTCGGGGGATTATAACCTGAAATTTTTTGAATTTCAAGCTATAAAAACTCTTTGGTAAAAAGACATTTAATATCAGTCTACTAAGACTCAGTGATTTTTCTGGGGCTTGGTCCATTCATGGCAGCAAGATACCGTAGAAGCCTAGTGGAGCTGGGGATAGCAAAAATCAATTTGAGTCTCTAAAGCATTATTCGAAGTCTTTTTAATGGAAAAGCGTTAAAATGCTCTGGGAATTCTTTTGTCTCTCATGCTTTGCTGGATATATTCGATAAGCAGACTAAGTATTTCAGTCCGCACAATCAACCCATCTTCCCCATGTCCCAGCTTTAGGCTTCTTTGTCAAGAAGCAATATTTTCAACTTTCAACGGCCAGTCTACGAGATATTCTTCGTTGAAAACCACTAAATTTTTATTTTCTTTTCAAAATGGTATACAAAGATCCGGCTCGGGGTGGCTGGGTAATTAGTGCCTGCTTAGGAAGGCTAAGTGCCAGGCGGGATTGTCGCAGATATGCACTATAATTCGTATTCCTCCGCCAAAACCACTAAAAGCTTGTTTTAACCGCAATCCTTTCAAATGAAAGAACGGACCATTTTCAAAAAAATCAAAGAAAAATTGAAATTTCTGGTCTCCTTATCGCAGACCCTTACTCACCTCGCATAGCGCCCTGATCTTGAGGATCTGAACAATACATGCGGCGGCGTCTGCGAGAAGGCCATATCTTCACAGGCCACTTTTCCCAGCAATATTCATAAGTCACTAATATGAAGCAATTGAGCTGGCTCTTTAAATTATCATCGACAATAAATTCTAAAAAAAATGCACCCTCGTTCGAAAAAATGGCCTCGTTTAAATCCCTGGGCTGATGCCTCGAGAACCCTGCGCTCCTGCGATCTGCCAGTGAAACACCCGAGGCAGGTTCAGATTCTGAAACATGGAGACAAGTCGACAGAAGAAAAAAAAAAAAAAACTTACCAACTTTTTTTATCATAAATGCCCGTTCATGCCATTGCCTTCCCTCAGAATTTCGAAAACCCAAGCTTTGGCCTTGTGGAAAACACCCAAATGATCGGACCCGCGCAGAATTGGCTGCAAAAAAAATGGCCAAAAAGAAACTGGGACCCTCTCCCTCATATAAAGCAGGAACTCGCCGTAAATCCATTGCCGCTTTTCCACCCAATTTCCCCAGAAAACTTCAATAAGCAGCAAAACTTCAAAATGTCCTCGGTGGATTTCCCAATCAGATACCTGATGCTTCTGAGCAACTTCCTTGTCATCCATCGCCTTGGACTAGGCTCCTTCGGTCAAGCATTACTAGCCAAACACAAAAAGGGCTCTTCTTCAATGCTTGACCCTGATGATAGTAAAATCGGCACGATGATGGAGCCAGTGTGCCACTCGACAGCAATGCCGCATCTAAAACCCCAAACGAATGGCTTGGTGGCCATCAAAATGATGAAAACTCGCTTGAAGAAGCACTCAGACTACCTCAATATCACAGAAGTCCGCTTTATATACAGCATCCCGAGCCACTTCAACTTGTTGCAGATCCACCACGTCTTCATTGACAGCTTGAGCGGGAAACTTTGCATTGTCATGGAAGCCATGAACCAGAACTTGTACCAGCTTGTACAGAAGCACTCAGGTAAGGCAATAAGCCCTCATGTGGTCAAGTCCATGCTTGCCCAGGTGCTCAATGGCATCCGCCATATTCATGGCCGGGGGTTCTTCCACCGTGATGTGAAACCGGAGAACATCTTGGTGACTCCGACAGTGCAATACTATGGCTGTGCGGAAAACGTCCCGCCCGAGAGAAAAGACGACTTCTATGTGGTCAAATTGTGTGACTACGGTCTTGCCCGCCACTTCTCCAACACCAAGGAACTCACGCCTTACGTCTCTACGCGCTGGTATAGAGCCCCAGAGATCTTGTTGAGGCTGCGGTGCTACACTCAGCCAATTGACATCTGGGCTTTTGCTTGTGTGGCTGCCGAGCTAGTCAACTCTCGGCCGTTACTTCCCGGTGCAAACGAGGCAGAGCAAATGTGGCATGTTCTCAAGTGCCTCGGTCATCCCACGGATCCTGGCACAGGCAAAGAAGCTTTTGGTGGCTACTGGGAAGAAGGTGAGCGGCTTGCAGAGAACCTTGGGCTTTACATGCCATGCACAAGTGGGCTGAGTATTGAGAAGATCTTGCGGCGCCCAGGGTACGAGCAGCTAGGCGATGCTCTTCGTCCGTGTTTTTTGTGGAATCCTGACGCAAGACCCTCGGTCTTTGATCTCGCTCAGCATGAGTATTTCCAGGGCACTATCTTGGAGGAGGACCCATTCCACTTCGTCACCTCTACAACTACTACATGCGCTAGTCCCGAGACATGTTCAGACACCTTGGTCAGCAAATCTTCTGAACTTCTCCACAATCTCATCCAGCAGAAAAATACGGGCTACGATGTTGTGAGTTTGAGGCCGCCGTACTTCCTGGAGCAGGAGTTATACAACGACCACTTGAACACCATTTTTGGCCTGCGGAATGTTCCGCAGAACTCGGCCTTGCTTGGCGACAGTTGGATCTTCGATGGTGATGCAAGAGATGGAGAACAAGAAGTGGAGGCTGCACCCTTAGCACCTTATGAAGAGGTAAGTTTCGAGACAGATAACTCCAACAACCACAGGATCTCCTGTTAGAGAGCCGCGGGCGGCTGCAAATTTCCAGGCCTTATCCATAGTCCAGGAGACACGATAAGGTTCGTAATTCTAAATACCAAAGTTAATGTCGAGTTTTTAATGACGTGGAAACCCATTTTAAATGCTTGCAGAGTTGGGCCGGCCCAACAGGACCAATTCGGATTATCATCTGACTACCCCACATCGTGCCGAGATCAGAAGAGTACCGGAGCCATGCAGTCTGACCTTGTCTCTATATAACCTGGGGCCAATTCAAGCATACCTACTACTTCGAAGGAAATGTGCATTTTAATTTCCACTACTTCCCATCCCGACTATCCCCTAATTTTACTTTCAAACCGAGATGAGTATCTCGCTAGGCCCACCCAGCTAGCAACGACACGCAAGACCTCCAAAGAAACACAGATCCTATCACCTCTTGATATGGCCAGACCAGAGCATGGCACATGGATAGGTGTGAGTTCTGATGGCAGACTTGCGGTGTTGGTCAATTACAGAGAAGAAACACAAATTGCTGGCAAGGTGTCCCGAGGCATTCTTCCGCTTGAGTACCTTGTCTCAGATCTTCTGGATGATGACTGGTACAATGGGCTCGAAGAAAGAATGAACCAAAAAAGTGGTGTGACGGGTCAGCCTACGAAACTAAGTGAAATTGGCGGTTTCACCTTGTTGTACGGAACTCTTGAGCTAGACAACAATTCCAGGCTCAAGCCGCTCAATCTCATGAGTAATCGTGGCGATAGAGGCAAGGTGCATACCCAGGGCGAGCAGGCCGAGGGTCTACATGACGACTTCCACCGCCAGGAGACATTCGGGCTCTCTAATTCTCTTTATTACCTGCCCTGGCTGAAAGTGGAATTGGGCCGCAAGAAGCTCAGCGGCCTTACCCAGCGTGCTGTCACCGAAGGCTACAGCCGAGAGGAGCTTATTGAAGCATGTTTCGAAATCCTTAGCTCCGACACCTACGACGCCGAAATCCGTAAAAAGGGCACGTTCGACCAAAAAATGATGGAGCTCCAGAACTCCATATTCATCCCTCCACTCGCTACACCGTATGAGCTGAAGCTGTTGGAGTCGGGTTATGCCGTGGGCAAATACTACGGTACCAGAACTCAAACAGTAATTGCTCTCTCCAAAGAGGGAATCTTGCACTATTATGAGCGAGACTTGTACACTGGCGATACCAGCAAGATGCACCTCCGTGAGCAACATCTTCAGTTCAACATAGGCAACAAATAGCAATTTGCCAAGCTATGACCGATCCGCCAACCTCTTTTTTGATACACGCCAGCCTCAATTTTGGGCAAATGTAGTATAGGGCAAATGTCCTCTCACTATCTGGACTTTTACTCTGCCTCCGCGCGCCTGATGAGGAGTCTCATTATCTCCGAAGGAATCGCTCATAGCTTGGTTTCTTTAACACCTGGTCTCTCAGATCTTCGAAGAATGTCATTGATCACCAGCCCCACTGAGCCGCTTACCACCCTTTACCATAGGGCACCCTTACATCCCTCCAGCAATCCACCTTTATTGGTCTTTATCCCCGGTAACCCTGGACTCATAGACTACTATACCACCTACCTTGACTTGATCGCTAAGCAGCATCGCCACTATGAAATCTTGGCCATCAGCCATGCTGGTTACCAGACGTCAGACGACTACCAGAAGGAGGGGGAAGTCTATGGGTTGGAGTACCAGATTCTCCACAAGTGCCGTGTGATTCGTGATCATATCCTCTCTACTCGTGGGCAGCGAAAGGTGGAGGTCTCCTTTTTGTGTCATTCCATGGGCTCATATATCATGCAGCGTGTAGCCAAACGCCTCGTCTATGATTCTGAGTACAACCAGTACGTCGATATCAAGTTTGTGGGTCTCGTGTGTCCGACTATCGTGGACATTGCCAAATCTTTACTGGGTCAATACTTCACCTCCTTGTTCAACTGGCTTCCCTTGGTGCACGTATCAGTGTACTTGATTGTGGTCTTGCAATGGCTTTTACCCGACTGGGCGGCAGAATCGCTCATACGTAACCGCATCGTTGCCAAGCCCGCCCAAAGCGATAAGGATCTGATGGAATCGTGGAATAACGCCGTAAACGCCACGATGAAAATATACAAGTCAAAGCGTATTGTGCGTCAGACAATAGTCATGGCCAAAGAAGAGCTCAACCAGATTCATCGTGACGACGAGTTCAATGACTGGTTCTTCAACGAGTTGCCAACGTCTGGAACCAAGATCTGGTCGTTTTTCGCCCCGTTCGATTACTGGGTCCACGACAATTCAAGAGACTATGTGTTGACCAGATACCATGACCCCCAGAACGAAAATGTCTGCTTTGTAATCGGCGACGCTGATACGGAAGAGAAAAAGGCAATCAATCATAGTTTCTGCATAGACCAGAGTGTTGAATTTGCCGAAATCACGTGTGATGCTTTGTCTAAAAGCTAGATGCGAGTCATATAAGCCCAAAAGATGATCATTTTATGTATCTTTTTGTAAGTGAACGACTCATAGTCATCGGAATCCCAGCTGTTGGGTGCGATGCCATGATTCAGAGTCACTGCGAGTACCTGCACCTCTGTGTCATCACTGCTAGACTGAATGCGAGTTGAAAGTATTTTGGCTCCTCAGGGCGTTATTTCGTGTATGCGGCTCGGGCTTTTTGGCATATTTTAGCAGAAGACCCTTCTGGGCAGACCCAGCAATTCTCATTCTTCTTATATTTAAAGGAAGGCTCTCGCTGTCTTTGATCACCAGCAATTATGAGCTCTTCAGTTGACGTACCAAGGAACGTGCAAAGCGATAATCTGAGCTCCGTGGAAATCAGAGAGAAGGACGGCCAAATTGCTCAGGATGAAACTGATTTGGGTGTTCATGAGTGGACCGATGAGGAGAAGCGTAGGCTTGACAAGATCTACAGAAAGTTGGATATCCGAATCATCCCTGCCCTTTGGTGCATGTACTTCCTTACATCGTTCGGCTCTAACGTCTACGGTGTGACCTTGACGATGAACAGATCAGAGGGACACTCATTGGGTCAGAGATTGGGACTTACTGACCATGACACATCTACTGCTTCTGCCTTGTACTATGTGGGTTATATCATTTTCGATGTGCCAATGAATTTGGTCATGACCAAGGTGTCCCCTCAATCCTGGTTGGCCAGAATTGTCATCACCGTCGGTGTGGTGTACACCTGCTATCACGCTTTGGTGAACCCAGAAGGTCTTAAGGCGGTTCGTTTTATCTCCGGTTTGGTTGGTGCCGGAACTTGGCCGGGCTTGAGTTACTACGTCTCCTTGTGGTACCCCAGCGAAAGACAGACTCGTCGTATTGGATACTACTACACTGCAGCACAGCTTTCGGCTGCAGCTGCTGGTCTTGTGAGTGCGGGCTTCCAAAAGATGGACGGTGCTAGAGGCTACACGGGTTGGCAGTGGATGTACTTAGTGTACGGATGCATCACCATTGCTGTTGGTATTTCCTTGCTTTGGTGGCTTCCTGACAGACCTATCCACGAGAGGAAAGAAGAACAAAGCAAGTTCAGAAGGTTCCTCAGCACTATCTTCTACTCTCGCCCTCCACTCCATGGTGAGGACAAGATCATGCACCTCAAGGATATTGAGCATCGTTACAAAATGATTAAATGGACCTGGAAAGATGTTGTCCAGGTCTTAACCGATCTCCGTGTCTGGTTCATCGTCTTGATGTACTTCGGTGTCGTGGGTACTGGTTTTGGTTTGGCTGTTTTTGGTTCCACCATTATCGCAGCTCTCAACCCCGGTCTCTCGTCCATCGACGTCTCCCTTTTGTATGCTCCAATCTGGCTCTTTGACCTCGGTGGAATCTTGCTCATTACACCATTTGCTGACAGGTACAAGCAGTTCCGTGCGTTTTTCTTCTGTGGTGCTTGTGTGATTATCATGGTGGGCTTGTTTGTGACGACCTTTGCTCACGGCTTCTGGAACAGATGGGCCGGTCTTTTGATCTCCGGTTTCGGTTTGGGTCCCACCGTTCCAATCTGTATGTCCTGGAGTGCAGAATTGTTTGGTCCTCGTTACGGTGACGTTGGTAACGCTGTTAGTGCAGCCATTGTGTCAGGCTTGGGTAACTTAGGTTCCGTAACGGCAACGTACGCTTTGTACACTGGCTGGCCTTCTGACGAGGCTCGTCTTTACAGAGACTCCAACATGACCTTAGTGGGTATGTTGGGTATCAGCGTGGTTGCTGCGCTCGTTTGCCATGTTCTCAAAAACAAAATTAGACAACAGTGATTTTTTGACTGATTTTAGTGAAGTCTCTTTGGATTCAGTTCGTCAAGAGCATTATTTCGCAGCCATTGTACATGTCCATGGGTGACTATTTTGAAGCAATGGCAGAAGTGAGAAAGGGATTATGATAGATAAGTTATGTATACATTATGTGACATCAATTTAGAAAATAGAAGTTTTTTGGCGACTTGGCCTTTTGACTGAGCATTTTCGTCAAGGCGTATTTGGTAGAGAATTTCGCGCATCTCATCTCCCTCATCTCCCCAGCGGTTATCAATTGGTCCTCCTCTTTCAGCACAACCACAACTTCTTACACAATGTCCGCCACCGACAAAAAGGCCTTGCCATTCAGTGAACAGCACTACTTCTCCTCGTATGACCACTTTGGTATCCACGAGGAGATGCTCAAAGACACCTCCAGAACCTTGTCTTACAGATCTGCCATGTACAAAAACAAGCACTTGTTCAAGGGAAAGGTTGTGTTGGATGTGGGCTGCGGAACTGGTATTTTGTCGATGTTTGCTGCCAACGCCGGTGCCAAGCACGTCTACTCCGTGGACATGTCCAACATTATCGAGAAGGCCCAGCAGATCATCACCTTGAATGGTTTCGAGGACAAGATCACCTTGTTGCAGGGCAAGTTGGAAGACATCGACTTACCTGTGGACCACGTGGACATCATTGTGTCTGAGTGGATGGGTTACTTCCTCTTGTACGAGTCCATGTTGGACACCGTGCTTTATGCCAGAGACAAGTACTTGGTTGAGGGTGGTTTGATTCTTCCAGACAAGTGCTCCATGTACATTGCTGGTATTGAGGACGGCCAGTACAAGGACGAGAAGATCCACTACTGGGAAGATGTCTACGGCTTTGACTACTCTCCTTTCATCGATGTGGCTATGGTAGAACCTTTGGTCGACACCGTCGACAACAAATCGTTGATCACCACCCCACACAAGTTCTTTGAGTTTGACATCAACACCGTCTCCAAGGAGCAGTTGTCTTTCCACAAGTCATTCTCCCTCGACGCTATCGACAGCGACTTGTGCCATGCCTACATTGTGTGGTTTGACTGTGAGTTCCCTGGTGACGAGAAAGTGACTTTGTACACTGGCCCCATGAAGGCATACACCCATTGGAAGCAGACAGTTTTCTACATGGACCAGGTTCTTGACTTGCGCAAGGGAGACAAGATCAAGGGTCTGATTGCTTCCAGACCCAATGCTTCTAACCCTCGTGAAGTGGATATCGAGATCCTGTGGAAGGTAGACACCGTCTCCAACGACAAGTCCCGCGAGCAGGAGGGCAAGTACAACTACTTCATGCGTTAATCGGCATCTTAAAAGTTTGCATCATCTTAGAATCATCGAGCTTTTTTTCCTTCGTGTATTAATAGAGTTTTAGTGCTTTTCGCAGCCATTCGGTAATCCGCATCTAATGACGCTCTTCGCGCATATTACATATAGACTTCATTCCAGCGCCACTGTATGTTCTCTAGGAGAATTGCTCTAAGTTTCAGAAATACTAGGCATTTTACAACTTCGATCATCAGCAGAATGTCCAAAACAGACAAAGAATGGCAGGCCATCCTCTCGCCCGAACAGTTCAGAGTGTTGAGACAACTGGGTACTGAAGCACCTTTTACAGGAAAGTACAACGATACGCCACCCAGCGAGAAAGGTGTTTATGAGTGTGTGGCCTGTGGTTCGCCTCTTTATAAAGCGAATACCAAGTTCCATTCGAGCTGTGGATGGCCGGCATTCTTTGATTCCATTCCAGGTGCCTTGAAGACACTCGAGGATAGATCCTTTGGAACTGTCCGGACAGAGATGCGCTGTGCCAATTGTGACAGCCACTTGGGTCACATTTTCAAAGGTGAAGGCTACAAGACGCCAACAGACGAGAGACACTGCGTCAACAGCATTTGCTTGAAGTTCAACCCCGAGTGAACAATAACAGGTAAGAGACAGGTAAGATCGAGGAGGATATAGGAGTTCGAACGAGGGGAGGTTAGTTTGTGTTTTGTTAATGCATATTTTGCATACTTAATTTCAACAGATGTATGTCTAGGCGATGTAAGGAAACATGGCAGTTCTCCTCAACTTCTTGTAGTCATCGCCAAAAGTCTTCAAGTATCTCTTGTGCTTCTGGACAGCCCAAATGTACATTTGGCCGGATCCAATAACCATGAAAAGCCATGCGGACCAGTTTCCGACCAAAACAGAGTACACGATCCAGCCAAGCGACTCGAAGAAGTAGTTGGGACAAGACACCAAGTCGAAGCCGAAACCGTAAGGAATAACGTAGGCCTTGCTGTCCTTGTTTCTGAGGTTAGACAAGGCAACGTGGGTCTTCAAGTTGGAGAACTCGGCCGCAGCCCAAATAGCGAACAAGGCATAGTTCACAGTCGATGGTAAAGCATTGACATGGAAAACGAATTTTTCAAGGGCACTTGCCGAAGCCAACGAAGCTGCGTCCTTGCTGTAGATGAAGAACGACAAGTTGAAGCCAGACAAGAACCAGTAGTGACTGGAGTTCTTGAACAAGTTGAAAAGAGGCATGGTTGCATTGGAGAACTTGTGAACGAAAAGCGTCTCGTACTCCCTCTTCACAAAGTGCAAGGTGACCATAGTGAAAGCAAGAATTTGGGTCTGAGACTGAGGAATTCCCTGGTAGATGGCGAAGTACGAGTAGAAGAGGACGTGAAGCACAATTGGACCCAAGTACTCCAACAAAAACACCGTGCTCCAGGCGATCTGAGGACCCAAGTCCTTTGCATAGATGTCCACGACCTTCGTCAACTCGGCCCCGGTGAAGTAGTCCATCAACGACTTCGAGGTGTCCAAAACAACCTGTTTTCCATTGGCGTCCTTGTAAGTGAGTCTGATTCTGTTGGGGTTCAAGTTACTCTTAGCAGCGATTTTGGTCGCAATTGGAGCAATCAATAACGAGTCAAGAGAGCTTGAGTAGCCCTTAATAGACTTGGATCTGGGTACAACAGCAATTGAAGCCATGGCTAATTATGCGGTTTGAGTGTAGATGTTGGGGACCGCACCAGGTTATAGACTTTATTGGTCGTGCGAAAGCAGCACAGGGTCTTATCTCCTTGGGCTGCCCAGATGAAATTATGGTATGATATCTTTGTAAATTTGAGAATTAACTTGTAGCTAGTCACAGCCGGTATTTCTGGAGTGAAAATCATGATTTAATCAGTATCTTTCGAGAATTTCCTTGGAGTTTCAGATGCCTGGGCGGGAAAGTATACCAGATCGGGCAAACAACTCCATCGCCTCGAAACGAACAACGGGATTTCATCGGAATTATCTTGATTTCAGCAATGCAGTGTGTGGAAAGTTTTGAGCACACATTTCTTGATTGGGAATATGAGAGCCTGGGTACGGTTGGTCCGTGAATAGGCTTTCTATGCAATTGAAGCGTTCATTTTTTCCAACGTTTAATACAATATAGCCAATTCGGGCAAAGCTTGCTTATAAAAGTCTTTCATGAAGTTTGAATTATATGTGGTGTCCAGTGGGTCCAAACCAGTCAAACCCAGAATCCTAGTGGCTGCGATTTACCCTCCAAACAGAAGCACATCTTCCGATTTTTTCTGCAAATATATTTTTATGGCATTAAATACTGATGATAAGATGCTGCCCTCAGGTCAACGACACAGTTTGATTTGATCAGAGAAACGGCCACTTCAGGAAGCTAGACACATGAAGTCTCCATGTCATATCCCTTGATTCATCTGTTCTTACTAAAAGCGGTTCTCTAGTAAAAGCTCCTCTTGGCAGTTTTGTTGTTTACATGAAGATCAATGAAGAAAAGAAGATTTTGAAATCACCAGCTGGAAGCCTAGTCATCTGTTCTGGGGTACATTTCTCAATTTTATTGTCCTATCTCTCCATTCTTCCAAAACATAAACTACCTAAAAAAACTAGAATTTGCACTCATCAAGAAAAAAAATTTGTCAACTACACTTCTTCCACGCCTCCTACCTCCCCCTCAAAATCCACCCAAAACCAACCTATTCACCAATCTCCACGTCCATTTTGCAACCATGCGCAATAAACGTCTAGAAAATTCTATGAGGGCAACTGCTCATGACGAATATCGCTGGGGGCAAGGTCACGTGCGTGCCCCTCCGCCATTTCGCACTGGAATCACTGTCATTTCCAGCTTCAGTCCACAGTTTTTTCTATACTGATAATTAAGTGTTCAATTTAAAAAATGTCTGACTGGGATGATGTTACGGTTATTGGCCAGAAGGCCCGTGTTGGCGGTGGTGGTCCAAGGGAAAGAGTTGCTCGTTCCCAGGCTGAGTTGAATGCTGCCAGAAGAAGCGGTGCTGCCATCAACACTGAAAAAAAGTACGGTTCCACCAATGTCAAGTCCAACCCCGAGGGCCAGAGATTGACCAAGTTGGACAATGCTGATGACGTTGTCAGCGTGAAGAAGGTTGACGCCAGCGTCGGTAAGACGATTTCGCAAGTTAGACAGGAGAAGAAGCTAACCCAGAAAGATTTGGCCACCAAGGTGAATGAAAAGCCCCAGGTGATCAATGACTACGAGGCCGGCAGAGCCATTCCTAACCAGCAGGTGTTGGCGAAAATTGAGAGAGCATTGGGGGTGAAGTTGAGAGGTAAGAACATCGGCGAGCCCTTGTTTGGCAAGAAGAAGTAATCGCTCATGGTATCATAGACTACATACTCTGCACTACACGAATCACGACCTCGTCACCGTTATATCATTTAATGTAGATTCCTCACGTATGCCTGGGGGACCCTAACAACAGCCCTGCTGTTGCGGCCGCTGGGATTGATGCCTGCCGAGCTCCACCCTCTTTCCGGGTTGTGGAGCCGCTCTTTCGTTTGCCTCCTCAAGGGGCAATGCACGAGCGATCTGATCGAAGATCTCGAGAACTCCGTCGCCTGACTTGGCTGAGCACTCCTTGTGTATGACTGTTGCCGGAGTCTCGCCCGCAGCAGTAGCGTCCTGGTTAAGCTGGTCTAGATACTGGTCGACTTCAGCTTCCTCGACTTCTCTCTGGTCGGCCAAATCAGCTTTGTTACCGACCAAAGCAAGCACGATCCCTTCAGGAGCTCTCTTCTTCAACTCCTTAATCCAGTCCTGAGCTTTCGTGAAGGAGGCCTTGCTTGTGATGTCATACACACACAACGCAGCGTTGGCATTTCGGTAATACATGGGAGCCAAGCTTTTATAGCGTTCCTGGCCCGCAGTGTCCCAGATCTCGAACTTGACTGTCGTTCTTAACTCAGGCAATGTGATGGATTGGGTGAGGAAAGCAGCCCCAATGGTGGACTCCCTCATGTCGTCAAAGGTGTTTTTCACAAAGCGATGCACTATGGACGATTTGCCCACAGCACTTTCGCCAAGGAGCACGAGTTTAAACTGGACAAACCGGTTGTCGGACATATTGACTGGTTCGGTTTGCAGAGACACAATCTATCCAGGTGTTTACTTGCAAGAATGATATCGCACGGTGTGTGCACGACCGGCCCGAGAAGGTGCCAATTAACCGAGCTCTCCCCTCGTCAGATTTGAGGTTTGTCAGCGGTGCCCCAATCGTCACCAAATATGCTATTTAGGTCGAACGTACCTCGTTGATCCTTGTACTGTGGCAGAGTCTTGGGACTTCTAAAATTAGTGACCTACCGCCGCATCCTTCATGTAAATCTCGCCTCACAATACAAATAGGCTTTGATACTCGGTCATCACGTCAGCGTGAGCCCACAACAGTCTGGTAAGACTATCTGGTGTGCAATCGGCCCGGAATGCTTCGGAAATTGCCCACTCGTATTTGGCCGTTTGTGCACGGCTAGCGCCGTGGTGCATATAAACAAAAATCCTTTGCATGCTTGACGCGGCTTGGTCACTAGTGCAATTACGTGGGGCTCGATCCTTGTTTTAGCTGATGGGAGCGAAGGATAAATAGGGCATTGATCGCCTTGGCTTCTTCTTCTTTCCTTTTTTCTTTTGATTATTGTTTTGCAAAATGAATTTACCCACAGATACCATTGCCTTGGGCTTACGTGCTGCCCTCCTCGCCTTCACCTTCTGTCTTTTCATCTGCTCGTGTGTGGCATTGGGTAAATTGGACTTTTGGCACGGTCGTACCGGTGTATCCTTGGTCACAAGTCTTCTCGGCTTCATCTACTACATTCCCACAGTGTTGCCACCTGTGGCTCGCCTCTTGTCGCCTGCCACTGCTCTTGCCGGAGATGCTTGGATGTTCATCTGGTGGATTATCGCCGTTGGTGTGCTAGGAGACCGCTTTGGTGATGACTTGTCATGCGATTGGTTCTCGAACAGCTCGAAGACCGGATGCCATGCTGGTAAGGCCGGCCTTGCCTTTGCCGTGTTGGGATTTGTCACCTCAATTGCCACTCTTGTCATCATCGGCTACTTCTCATTCTATAAGAGCTACAAGGCCAACGGCAAGGCAGGAATCTTGCAGAAGGGAACCCTTTCCAGCGGTGCAATTTTTTTGAACGACTCTAGCGAGCCCCTGGCTCCTACGCAGAATGCCGATGTCGAGGCTGTTGGAGCTTCCAGTGGTCAGGAGGATGCTGTGGACCAAAAGGACGTGGACTCGCAACCAACTGAGCATTCGCCTGCTGGCAGCCGCCACTCGCAGGACTTGGCCACCAAGTGAAACAAGCGTTAGCAGGTAACCTTTAATATGCCTCGTGTTTTTTATTTGTTTTGAGCCTCGCCGCCACCAATTGCGGGAAAATCGGCTTCAACTGTTACGAACTGGTCTCGTAAATCCTGCTGCGCGCGTGTATTTATGCGCATGTTAATGTACCCTTGTTTTCAAGCCTGTGAAATACCCTGACGGGTGAGATTGGTGTTTTCTTCGTACTACTTATTTGCCGCTTTCTCTCAATCGGGCGTGAGACGCATAAAAGCCTTCCTTCGTTGTCTATCTACCGTGTTCTTGTAGCCCCCTTGTTGTGGACTAAGGCTCCGCTTACCCGCCGTATTCTCCGAAGACATCCCCTCATGCCATTTTCATCTACATTATCTCATTGTTAAACACATGGTTTTCGCCAATACTGTTTCTTTCCTATTTACAAGTCAGCTGACCGCTTATTGATCGATCTTGGCCAAGATCTCCCTGTCGCTGTACAACAAGTACTCCTCATCACCGACCTGGACAGGAGAACCGCCAAAGTTGGGCAACAACACCTTGTCACCGGCAGCAACGGAAACTGGAATAATCTTACCGTTGACATCGGTGGCACCTGGACCAGCAGCAATAACAGTACCCTGGTTCAACTTCTCCTGGTTCTTCTCAGGAATGTAGATACCACTGGAGGTCTGGCTGGCAGGCTTCAATCTCTGGACCAAGACTCTGTCGAACAATGGCTTCAAGTTGTTGACGGATTTCAAGAATGACATTTTGTGGATAGGGTTTGATGTGACTTCTCCACAGTTATATATTTTTTTTCATGGAAAAGCGCAGAATTTCTCTACACCCGTACACCCGACTAACCGGGAGGCCCGTTTTGCAGCCAAAACGTTTAGTGATTCTTGGCTATTGATGATTGTTCCATTCAACCAAGAGTCTTAACGTAAGTTGCTTTCGGAGTTGGGGCCTTCACCAATTGATTTTTTTATTTCGAGAATGAACCACGAAGATAAAGCTGATACAATACCTACTGTTACACCTCGTGGTAACTAGAATCTTGGAAGTATATCCTAGGCACAGTTCATTAAAGGTAACTCTTTTTTGCTATTTACTGGAAGTTTAGTTACCACTTAGTGGAGGTAACGCTCCAATGGCTCACCGAGGACATTCTCGATAACCCTAACCAAGTCTTTTCTTACCTCGAGCTCCACATCCTCGTCATCATCCTCCAACAATTCCGCAATGTACGGAATGAACGTAGGCAAGAACGGCAACCACTGCTCGCCCAATCTCTGGAAGATCTCCTTCAAAATTCTGATGGTCCACATCTTGGTGTTCAGCGAGTTCTCGTGCTCGTTGGAGATGTAATAAATCAAGCCATGGACGAGTTTCTCGTTGTACTCGTCAGATGAAACGTTTGTAACGAAAGATGTAACAGCCTTCACGAGGTACTTACCAATTGGCCTCTCTATGTTGCTCAATTGAGACAAGAGAGGGTTGAGGATGGTCTCAAATCTCAGCTGGTGCGACCAGTAGTCGTCCTGGTCGTACTTGAACGAAGAAACCAAGGCGTTCAAAATGATTCTTCTCAAATTGGTCTCCTTTAACTCGCCGGAAACGAATCTGTTCAAAATGGAAACAGTAGGGTCCATCATGTAAGAGAAGTAGGAGGTGATGATACTCTTCAACCTGTCTTGCAACTTGTTGAAAAATCTGAAGAAGGCAGTGAGTCTGCTCACCTCGGTGTTGACAGCTCCTATAGAGCCTTCGCCTGTAGTAGCCCATCTGACCAAGTTGGCGAAGAGAGGGCGGAAGCTCTTGTCGTTGAGCTTCATAACATAAACGATCGCACACTGATGGAAGGAGTTCTCGATGCTGTGGATGGTGTTATCGTTAAACTTATCCCCGCCGTGCTCGTTTCTAAACTCGAACGACTTGATCAACCACTTCATGAAAAGAGACGAGTTTCCGGTAGCAGTCTTCTTCTCGATTGTGTCGATGGTGGACTTAACACCGTTCAAGTACAACCCAAGCTCCTTAGCGTCGTTGATAGCGTAAAAGTCGTCGGTGAGTGCCAAGTTGAACAAACAGCTTAATACCTGGCCCTTGTCAACATGCTCAACAATCAACGCCAAAACATTCGAACGAACACCACTGTCAATCAAGTCACTAGTCAAAGTGGCCTTGACAATCTGCTTCAAATTCGTCACGACGAAAGCGGGCATTCTCTTGACAAGAACAGAGAAGAGCACGAGGATAGAACCCTGCAACAACATCCTGCCCTCTTGCTCGTCATCATCAACATCTTCATCACCTTCCTGGTCGCCCTTAACGATGGTAGACTCCCAGATCTTCAATGCTGGGGGCAAGATCTTAGGGAAGAAGCCAATTGACTTGACACCAAAGACCTTAATGATACTGGCCACAGCATTCAACGAAGAGACAATGATTTCGGTGTGTTTGCTCAACAAGCCGTGTTCCGATGTGATCGTCTTCAAGGTGCCCACAAGGAACTTGGCGTCCTCAGAAGATGCAAGATCAGGAGAAGAAGCCGCAAGTTTGGAAACGATGATGGAGAACGTGTCCAAGTAAGATTGAACAAGCTCGACATTGTCAAACTTCTCAACACCCTCGATCAATGTAGGTAACAAGTCAACAAGAACAGCGTTCTCGATCTCCTCATCAAACGAGTTCAAGTTCATCTCATTTTCGAACTTGCTTCCGGCAAGAACAGCAAAATTCTTAGCAATCGTGGCCGACAATTGGTCGTTCACATTCTTCAAAGAATCGGTGATGGAAGAGACGTAGTAGCTCATTGGAAGCAAGTTGAGGAGAGACTTGAGCACATCATACAACTCGTGAACAATCTTTGTGTTACCCTTCTCGGCACTGAGAGTGTCCAAAGAGCCCAAAATGAAAGATGTGACCTTGCTGAAGACCTTGAGGATTGAATTCTTCTCAGCATCAGATGTCTGATCGTCAAACAAGACCAAGGAAACCTTCATTCTCAACGAAACAAGGTTGGCACTGACAGACAATTCCTCATCGGTGCCCAACACTTGGTTGATGAAATGCAACATGTTAGTTCTGAGTGCCGCTAATTCGGCGTCAGTGGCATTTGCGATGGACGTTCCGAAAATTGGCTTGTTAGTCAACTCAGCAATACGGTCTGAGTCTGAGCCGAGGCTAGCCTTTGGAATTTGGTCCCACAAGCCGAGGAAATTGTTGATGGTCTGCAAACAGATGTCAGCATCAAAAGTCTTCAACAAGGCAGTGATGAAGTCCAACAGGGAATTACATTCATGGGTTCTGTTCTTCTCCAAGTTGGCAGAATATTGCTGCCCAATCAAAAACAAGATATTCTGCAACGAATTCTCGTGGCCCAATGTCTGTACCAAGTAAACGAAGAGTTTCACTCTACGGTGTCTGGGAATGTGCTGGAAGGCGGTGACAAAGCTGGTCAACAAGAACTCAATCTCAGTAGAGACTGAAGAAGAAGCCGCTGTAATAGCAGGAACAACCTTTGATATGGTCTTCTGCAAAGCTGAGCTGGAATATTCATCATCCTGTCTCACAGTGTGAGCACCCATGAAGGTGAAGATAGGCATCACCGAGTGCAAAATGATCTCTGGCGCCAAGGAAGCCAATTCAGCAATCACAAGCAACAACCTGTTCTGAACCTGTGGCGATTGTGATAATCTGATAGAGTTGACAATCAAGTCCGCTCTGATCGAGTTAGAGTCAATCCGACTTCTGCTTCTACTCTGAGACTCCTTCATTCTCACAATGCAAAGCAACATGCACGAGGCAAGAGTTTCCTGAGCATACAAAACAGGAAGCTTGCCGTCGTTGCCCAAGTAGTCCAAGTCAGTCAAAATCTTGAACAAAACCTGCAACAAATCAGGGCCAGCCAAAGCACTGATGTTCTTTCTCAATTGAGTCTCGAGCACATCGAGGATGATAGAAAGCTTTCTCAAATGAGCAGCAGCCATGTTGCTGATGTCATCTCTTGCCATATTCTTCTGCGTAGAAGATGATGATCTTCTTCTTCTCTTCGCCACAGACTGCTCAGGAACCTCAGTGACGATGTTCACAGAGTTCAACAACGCAACCATATCTTGATTGGTGAAGGTGAGCCCTTGTAAGGTTTCAAGAGGATCGAAGTGCAAGACGGAATCGCTGTCCTTGACGAGCAATTCGATATATTCCTTGCTCAAGCGAACCTTCAAATCGGTGGGCTTAAGCAGTGGGAAAAGTTCCACAACTCTCTCGTTGGCGATGATTTGCAAATTGTCGTCCGCATTCAAGGCTCTTACAAACCATTCAACCTCCTTGGCTCTCTTCTTCTCGTTCGTTGTCTGTCCACCGACCATGCCAGCGATGGGCTTCTGGATATCTTCAACAGAGTTTAAACCCTCGGCAACAGCATCATTGGCCCATGCGTCACGTTTTTCCAAAAAGGACTTAACATCACCCACGAAAGAAAATCTGTCGTCAAAGCCTTTGGTGGCTTTATTCTGAGAGCTTATAAGACGCCACACTCTGTGCTTGAACGAAAGAGGGAAAGCTGGGGAAGACCACTGACCGTAGAAGAAGCTCTTAAGTAGAAGTGAGCCAAACTTCTTTCCTGTCTTGGTGCTCTTGAAGAGAATGTCATACAAAAGAGACCTCAAACGAGAGGCATCAAAGCGGACATCATCAAGACAAGATTTATCGTCAAACAAAACCTTCAACATGACATCGGCATCAGTCGGAGATATGAGAGACAGTTTGCCGCTCTCGTTACCAATGTAGATTTCAGATTCCATGAACAAGACATTCTTGGCCTTCTTGCCCTTACCCATTGCCTTGTCACTCTGCTCGTAAATCACTCGAAGAATGGCAGTACAAAGGTCTCTGAAAGGCTTGCTTGAGTCACCCAATCCAAGAACGATGGTAGGTGTAAGCAAATAAAGATTGGTGTTTCCATCCTTTTCTGAAACGTCCTGAAGAATGTTCTTGACACATCCGAGCGCCAACAAGCGGTATGGCAAAGGAACAGAAGAAGTGAATGCCAATCTCAAAAGAAACGAAACCGCAAGTGAGTCGATCTTGAAAAGCTCGCGAGAAACGGCTTTGAGGAAAGGAAGCTGCTGCTTCTGTTCGAACTCGCCAAGTTCACGAAGGACATCTTCAGAAATTTGAATGAACTCAGCATTGGAAGATGACGTAAAGTAGCTCTTGGCCAGGACAGATACCTTACTAGCAGACTTGGAAGGTGCGGTTTCAAAGCTTGCAACTGCGTCTTCATAGTCACCATCATAAGAAGAATCGTTGACAGTATCGCCCATAGTATGCATAAGCACCATCTCCAAGTCGCTGATAGACTTCGAGTGTTTTCTGAGTTCTTCCGTGAGCCTGCCCTTGTTTGCAGAGATGAGCTGCTCGAAAACGATAACAGCACCACTTCTTCCTTCCTTCGAGACATTTGCAGTATTAGATAAGTACGTGAGAAGTTTCTCCACTGCAACGGGGAAAAATAAGTCATTGGATGGAACCTTGAGGTATTGCAAAAGTTTGACAGTCTCACCATTACCGTTGTTCAAGTTGTCAATGACGTAGAAGAAGATGAACTTCGAAATGTGGTAATTCTCCTCAATCAAGGTGAGCAACAAGGCCTCTTCTTTGAGCAACACCTCAGGAGACAAGTCTTTAAAAACTTTGGCATCTTGACTGACGTTCTCTTCGTTGAAGTAGTTCCACACCTGTCCTAAAACCACGAGAGTCTGTCTTTTGAGGTGAGCGAATGCAGATGGGTCTTTCAAAATGGACACCGTCAATGAGTACACCAATTCGTCGCTCAAGGGCACAACAGAACTCAAAACTGAGACGATTGCGTAAGCGGTTAATTTGATGTCATCCTTGAGGGTAGACGAGAACTTAAATTCGTGTTTTTGTGGGGCCAAGAGATCATTGAGAGTCTCCAAAATCGTGACGATGTAATCGTTATTAAGCTTGTTAGTGTCACGACTGTATGAGGCCAACACCTGGGCAGTGTTGGACAAGTAAAACACCAACTGTTCTTTGTAGGTGGTTTTATGCTTGAGCTGTTCTCTGAGGTAATCGGAGTACAATCTGAAGAATGCAGGGTCATTGTGGAAGCTCTTGAGCACAGAGGATGCGGGCAAGGGCTTGGACTGTTCTTTGTAGCCGGACAACCACGTGAAAATAACCGGCATGGAGCCCTTTGGAACTACGTTCATGATTCTTGTGAACACCTGCTGTGAGTGGTAAGGCAAGGTCGACAAGAACAAAAGCTCCGTGTTGTGAATATTCACATGGTATCTTCTGACCAACCACTCCATGGCCTTGAGCGTAGGAGCAAGGGTGTAGTATGGAGCCACCAAGTTCATGAAGGCCTCCAAGTTTCTGTTGACCTGGTCAAGGATATCCTTGGACTTGACATTCCTGTCGAAGTCAATGCTGGTTTCGGAGAACAAAGTGGCCGAAAACTTTTCAAACCTCAGATCAAGCTCGATGAGTTCGTCAAGGCCCTCGATTGCAATCAGGTAGATGTAGTCGAAGTCCTGAGCTGCAGCGGTTTTGGCGTCGAAAAGCAAAGATCTCGAGTGGATCTGTTGCCTCGACTTTCTGTCGACAGCCAAAGAGGCATTTTTTTCGCCGATGGTCTTCAACTGCTGAGACAACAACGACATGGTGATTTTAATAGACAACCAGATGCACTATAATTTTCGGTATCCGATGAGAGATGAGTAGGCGTATGTGCAGTACCAACACAATTACACCCATGATTTAAGGAAGTTTTCGAGGATAATCATGCAGTTGTAGGGGTTTAGCCAAGGAATATGCTGAATTATGTGTGGTTGTGGGGTAAAGTCATGGTTTGCCTCATGTGGGTTTATGCTGGCTGAGTTCTCCAGCTCAGGTAAGTGCAGTTCAATTCAAGAGGGAAAGTCTGGAGAGATTGAAATTTCCAACAATTGATAAGATTCACCGACTGAAACTGGTTGAATTTATCCAATGTCACTTACGAGGCTCGAATGCCTATAAACCACACCCACCTCTCATCCTTTAGCGGTCCGCGATACATCTTTTTCGCCATACCCAGACCGCCGTTTTCAAGAGGGTTCTGTTATTTTCACCTATCGTTTTCAAGAGCCGTGATTTCATAAACATAAGCCATTTAACGGATCTACACACCTCTGTACCCCGAACAGTGATCACCCCAATCTAGGTAGATGCTCTGCGATACTCCTATTGTCTGGCCGGAAAACTTCACCCTTGTTTGATTTTTTTTGGAAAGAAATGCAAAGGTGAGTTTAAAAGATAAACTTCATTGCTTCTGTGAACTGAATTGGGGTGGCAGGATGATCGGCTGCAGATATCATGGACTTCCAGTACTCTGTTGCAAAGACTTGTTCAGGAGAGAGGAGCGTACATCGAAAAATCCGTTCAGATCTCCAACACCGAATCGTTTCAGGAAAGATTTTACGCTGAACTTAATACAACTCTTGTGTACCTCTTCAAACCATCCAACCCTGGATGGTCCTTAATGGACTGCGCTTGTTCACCAAAAAGAAAAGCTCAGTCTCGATCGCAAAGACGCCGAGCTATGCCTTAACATATCCCATTTCTTGAAGTATTCGTATCACGTTGCTATAACTCCATGAATTCACGTTCGCAGAATGCTACGACCACACGAGTCATACATGACTCATCCAACTGCACCTCTGGTACAACCCATGTCACCGCGATTCCGTTGCTTCCGCAAAGATTACGCTACAGCCTATCCGCCCGTTATGCGAGGGGCCTAAAAGCTTCTGAGGGCACGTCGTATGTTCCTTGCATTCCTTCCATCAGGCCCACTCTTTGGAGTCGCAAAGATATACCGAAAAAGCCAGATAACAGAAACAAGCGCAACAGAATAAAAGAAACACGGGCAAAAGAAATCTGGGGAAAGAAGTCCGGACAAAAGAAATAGGCTGGGCAAAGTGTGGATGAACCCTTGAGGTACTTTTTAAGTGCGAGCGCAGAAAGGAAAATTACTTTTTCAACGGTGCAATCTCGCATCGTATCGGGGCCGAACCGCCTACTCCGAAAGATAGCAACGGGACTTGCCGGCGGTAAAAATCGTAAAAAAAAGCTAATCTGGATACTCTGCGTAATGAGTCCAAATTGGGCAGCGTCTGAAATTCCCGCAAGTTTCACTCTGTCACAAGTCACGCACAGAGGCTATCTGGAAAATTTCTGCGTCCGCGAAAGCCAGGTAGGCGCTAGCGAAACAGAGGGCTGAGCGAGCTGATAAAGAGATAAGCGGTTCCGCAAACGAAGAGATGGGCAGGCGAAGCGAGCGGTGTAATTCAGAAATAGCGAAGACGAGGCGGGAGTTCGGGAATCCCGGGGAAATAACCACTCTTTCGTGTGGAGACCGGTGTCTTCAAGCCAGTTCCTTTTTTTCCACGGCGGGGTCTGTGGGGCAGAAATAGGGCCATTGCTGGGCGTACAAGTCCGCAAATTCTTCCGCGGTGCGGTGGGCTGGAGGAAGGCAATGGCGCGGGTACCCCAGATTCTGGCAGAAATTAGGGCAAACTTGCGCGAGCGCACTGCGCAAGAACATTTCGCCTGGGTCTGCGAAAACGCCGTCCTGGATCGCCGTGCCAGGGCACAGCATTAGCAGAGAAGAGATACGGGCCTCGTTTTGGCGGGAGGTGAACGGGCGGGCCGGGGGAATATTTTATGCCTTTTCTGAAAATTACGGCCAGAGATTTTCTGCCCCTCACGTCACCTTTGTTGGCGGGGCACAAAACTCTTGGTGCTGTCAAGCGAGCGCCGAGAAACGAGACCATCTCTGGTGGCCGTGTCCGCTGTGAAATGCCCGGAGGCGTGACAACCAATGCTGTTTAACGAGATACCAGACTACACAGATAGCACAATCGGCGCCGACCCCCTCTTGTTTTACATCATCGTCCTTCATGGGATCGCCGTGCATTGCACTCTGCCGGCGCTTCTTTGAGCATCTCAGACCCTACGAGATAAGCATTTTCTGCATCGCCTATATATTAGAGCAGGCCCCCCGCAATTTTTAATTTTTTCTTCTCTACCAATTCTGCCATGGGAAAAGACTCTCACACATTCGACCTTAAGGCCATCACCTCCAGGCCGTCTATCTTGAGGTCCAACTCGGCCTACCTTGGCCCCTCCATCTCCAACTCCCGTATCGTCAATGTCGACGAAAAGGGCAACATTCTCTCCGAGAACAACTCCATCATCTCCATCGACGAGGAGAATGACTTGAAGAAGGGCTTGAAAAATAGACACGTCCAGTTGATCGCCTTGGGTGGTGCCATTGGTACCGGTCTTTTCGTCGGTTCGGGTCTTGTCTTGCATGATGTGGGGCCTGCCTCTCTTTGGCTCTCCTACATTGTTTTGTCCACCATTGTGTGGTTCGTCATGAACATGTTGGCCGAAATGGCCGCTTTCCTACCCGTTCCTGGTGCCGGCTCCCAGCAGTTCATCAACGATTTCACTGACCCTTCCATCGGTTTCGCTCTTGGCTACAACTACTGGTATGGTTTTGCCATTTTGGTCGCTTCCGAGGTGGTTGCAGCTGCCATCGTCATTCAGTACTGGACCACCGACGTGCACATCGCCGTCTGGATTTCTATCTTGCTTGGCGGTATGTTGATATTGAACTTGTTACCTGTGCAGTTTTACGGTGAAGTCGAGTTTGTCCTTGCCGCCGTCAAATTACTTGCTATCACGGGCTTGATCATTTTGGGTATCGTCTTGTTCTTCGGCGGAGGCCCAAATCACGACAGACTTGGTTTCCGTTACTGGAAACACGGAAACGCTTTCCACGAACACATGACTGGCGGTGACACCGGCCGTTTCTTGGGTTTCTGGACCGCCGTCATCAAAGCCGGTTACTCCTTCATCATGAGTCCTGAATTGATTGTCGCTTGTTCCGGTGAGGTCACTAACCCTCGTCGTATCTTGCCAAAGTGTGCCAACCAGTTTATCTACCGTTTGGCTTTCTTCTACATCTTGGGCTCTTTGGTTATTGGTATCATTGCTGACTCCAACAGTCCTCGTTTGGTGAGTGACTCCAGTGACGCCTCGGCTTCCCCATTCGTGCTTGGTATTCAGAATGCTGGTATTCCAGTGTTGAACCACATCATTAATGCGGTGGTTTTGATTTCTGCTGCTTCCGCTGGTAACTCTTTCTTTTACGCTGGCTCCAGAACTTTGTACTCACTCGCCTTGAGAGGCTTGGCCCCACCTTGCTTTACCTTCATTAACAGATGGGGTATTCCAGTGTACTGTGTGTTGATCACCTGGTGTGTTGGATGCTTGTCTTACTTGAACGTTTCGAGCTCGTCTGCTCAGGTTTTCACCTGGTTCTCCAACATCA
Organism: Candidozyma heveicola; assembly: GCA_003708405.2. NCBI lineage: Eukaryota > Fungi > Ascomycota > Pichiomycetes > Serinales > Metschnikowiaceae > Candidozyma > Candidozyma heveicola. Next base: position 1,252,256 of record PPOB02000001.1, read on the forward strand.
CTACCATTTCTGGTTTCATTTCTTGGATATTCGTCGCTTTTGCTTACACTAGATGGAGAAAGGCTATTGTTGTGCAAGGCCTTGAAGACAGAGTCCCTTACAGAACCTTGTTTCAGCCTTACGGTGCTTACTACATCATGTTTATTGTTGGTTTGATTACCCTCACCAACGGTTACGCCGTCTTCTTCGATTTCAAGATCGCTGATTTCCTTGCAGCTTACATCACATTCCCAATTGTGCTCGCCCTCTACGTCGGACACAGAATCTATTCATACTTCTGGGTGGGCCGTAAAAGATGGCTCAATCCTTTGGAATCCTTTGACTTCAGCAAGTTGGAGCTTGTTGAGGAGGAACAGAGGAATACACCACAACCCAACCCCAAGAACGCTTGGGAAAAATTCCTAAATGTGATCTTTTGATTCCTTCAATTCTACACTATATGTCTTTTATAAGTACGTCAAACAATGCATACGCTCAGTTAAAAAACCAGTAGCATCTTCGATGGGTCAGATCGAATAATCAATGTATGGTCTGAAATCTTCAAGAAAAAAAAAAAAATGGACGAGTCCGGATTCGAACCGGAGACCTTTCGCATGCTAAGCGAACGCGCTACCAACTACGCCACACGCCCTGGAAGAAGTGGTCCCTAGCAGGATCGAACTGCTGATCTTGGCGTTATTAGCACCACGCCTTAACCAACTGGGCCAAGGGACCATCTTGAGAATTTATAGGAAGGGCCTTTAATAAGAAATACTTTTGCGAGTTGGAAATAATATATGCAGTACACCTAAAATACCGGATTCACTGCCCTGAAACCCATGACTACCATTTGAGCTGTGTCTGGCAAAAGAAATTTGTGGAAATCTTACATACCATTTCACCTGAAAAGACCAGTTTCGGCAATGCCAAAGTGTCAGAGTAGATAGAGTAGTTCTTGAAATACACCGAGTTGCACTCTCATGACGAAGGATTTCGGGAAGATCTTCTGCTCTTCATGCCTAGCACCTTCATAGAATATTGCCCAGTAGCCAGAAACTACAAATATTGAAGGCTTGTAGGAAAATTGTTCACTGAGTGGAGAGACCGACACAACTTGTCGTGAACTTTGGGTCTTATGTCCCATGTCATAGGCCCTACTCAGACCCGTATGATTGTCTTTTATGCTTAACACAAAAAAGTAGATCATACTACAGCATCATAATACAGTCACTGTGAAGCTTCAAGTATTGGTGGCGTATGACACAGCTTTCTACATGATCCGTCGATTCTCTGAATTGGCCTCATCTCCCAATTCCTCCAATTGAAAATGCATGAATGCAAACAACTACTGGGTTGAGCCAAACTCGTGAATTCCAAAGCAATAACCGTGGTAATTGCCGAGTTGTGAGTATACTTCAGTCGTTCGGTAGTGATTCAATGCTCGCTTGATAACCTCAGTAAGATACCAATTCGAGCCAGTGGAGTTGAATCTGACCCTCATGCTTCTGTGTATTTGAACATCTAGCTAACAATCTCTAGTCAAAAAAGGCCGAAAACACTCCCCACCAATGGATGCAATTGGTTCTCGCTTCCGCCTAAACGAGGATTCAAGCCGGGACCAATCAAAGCTACCAACTACGCTTTGTACTCTTCCGTCGTGCGGAAAAGTGTTTCCCTCATTTGCCGCACAGGCTATTTCAACGGCGGCAAGAATTCTCAGATTTTACACAATAAGCGCCGAGGCCTCGCGGACCCTCGAAAACCTCTGGGGTAGGCCCAAAGTTCTGTGGACACCGTCATTCAATTGCAATCCAAAGAACAGAAAGTAAAAAGATTTTTAAAAATTCTATATAACGCCTCAATCCATAGTCAGGAATCAGTGTCAAAAATTCTCCTAGCAAAGATCGACCGAGAGTATAGTCCGAGAGGTTGGTCCGTCCTTGGATACAAGCCGCACTAAAGTGCCACTTACCCCTACGGCTCAGTGAACTATAAGATTAGCCGATTTCCACTTTTTCTCACACAGCAAAATGTCTGATTTTACCAAATACGATGTATCTTCTTTGGCGTCCTGGAGCGACGCCTTCAACCAGGATTTGAACACCCAATTGGGTGCTTCGGTGTTGAGAACATATAACGCCGAGGAGGCCTTGATCAACCGTGATGTCTTCATCAAGAACTCCAACAAGGTGTTCAACACCGGCGTCAAGGTACAGGGTGCCCCAGTGACCAACCAAAAAGCCAGTGGCAGATGTTGGCTCTTCGCCAGTGGTAACGTGTTGAGACTCCCGTTCATGGAGAAGCACAATGTCAAGGAGTTCCAGTTTTCCCAGCTGTACTGGTTCTTCTTCGACAAGCTCGAGAAGTGTAACTTCTTTTTGGAGAAGTTCACCGAGTCCATCGACTCCTCGGGCGAATTGGACATCAATTCTCGCCTTATCCAGCACTTGTTGACCGATCCTACCTGCGATGGTGGTCAATTCGACATGTTCATCAATGTGGCCGAAAAGTACGGTATGGTTCCTCACGAGTTGTACCCTGACGCGTACTCGGCCACTGCCTCGAGGACCTTGAATTTCTTGATCACTACCAAGTTGAGAGAGTTCGCTCAGAAGTTGAGACAGGCCAAGAAGGAGGCACCAGACTCCATTCCCAAGTTGAAGGAGCAGCAGCAGAAGGAGATCTACAGACTTATGGTGATCTTCTTGGGACAGCCTCCTCTTCCTGACCAGGAATTGGTCTGGGACTACAAGGACAAGGACGACAACGTGAAGAAGTTGACCTTCACGCCATTGCTGTTCTATAAGGACTTGGGTATCGACTTGAAGAACTACATCTCTTTGTTGAACGACCCCCGTAACCCATACAACAAGGTCATCAAGATTGACAAATTGGGTAACGTTGTGGGCGGTAAAGAGGTGTCTTACTTGAACATTGCCGTCGATGAGTTGGCCAAGTACGCTGTTGAGCGTCTCAAGAACAACCAGGCCGTTTTCTTCGGTACCCACACTCCTATTTATATGGACAAGAAGAGAGGTATCATGGATGAGGAGCTCTACAACTACAAGCTCATTGACTTCCACGCTGATCAGGATAAGGCCAGCAGAATTGAATACAAACAGTCTCTCATGACCCACGCCATGGTCTTGACTGCTGTGCATTTGGACGACAATGGTAACCCCGTCAGATGGAAGGTGGAGAATTCATGGGGTAAAGACTCTGGTCAAGACGGCTACTACTGTATGGACCACAAGTACTTCAATGAGTATGTGTACCAGATTGTTGTCGACAAATCCGAGTTGCTGGGTGATCACAAAAAGATTTACGAGGATGCCGCAGAGCCTGTGGTGTTGCCTCCTTGGGACCCAATGGGTGCCTTGGCTACTTTCTCTTAGGTTTCTTCTTAGGTATGGGTTGCAAAATAAATGCGCGATTGCACTTCAGTGGTTACCCGCACGTTGCTACATATCCATCTCAGAAAAAATAGATATTCATTCTCAATGTTACCTCATTCTTTACAAGACAAACGTATGTTCTTACCTTGACACAAGGATGAAAAAAACTACACAGACCTGATCTGAATAGGACTTCGGTCCTGATGCAGATAAACCATTATTGCCTAATAAGCTGATGTCTGAATTTAAGTTCTTTACTAACATTAAAGTCCGTCGAAATGACATTGAATAACCCGTGTGGTGTCTGATTTTCTCGTCTGTGTAAATCTTCCGTAACTATTTCTATGTGCTTCTTCCCTAGTGTCCATGCTGACTTTATGGAAGGAAATTCTCCCCCTATATGTTGAGTACTTTAGGGAAAGCCATACCATTTTCTTCAGTGCCATCTGGCAGAAGGCTTCTCCCTTTCGGCGCTACGTGGAACTAGTGTACACGAAATATATTATTTTGGGTGACTATTGAAGAGAGAAGCTTATTTCTTAGCGGTCAATCTTCTCAAGTAGAAGGCCAACTCCTCACCCTCCAAGATGTAACCATCACATCTACCGGACTGACCTGGTCTTGAAGAGATGCAAGCGTACAACTTACCAGCAGTGAACTGGTGGTCGACAGCGGACTCAATGTTAGAGGAAGCAGCTCTGGAAGCCAACTTTCTCTCAACCTTGTGAGATCTCTTGGTCTCCTCAATCTCGTGCTTCTTACCCAAAGACTTACCGTAGTGAGTCTCGAACCACTGTCTGAATGGGGTGGCATCGATCTGGACGATGGCAGCCTTGGTCAAGGTGTTGGTTCTGACCAACTCGTTGTTGGATGGGTGGTAGACAACGTTGGCAATTCTGGTCTTTCTGGCGACACCCTCAGAAGCCCAAGAGAAGTTACCGGTCTCAACTCTCAAGGCTCTGAACTTCTGGTTACCACCTCTAGTTCTGACAGTGTGGATTCTCTTAGCACCGATCTTGGTGTTGGCGGGCTGTCTACCCAACTCGAACTTTCTCTTCTTTCTGAACTGAGCTCTTTTGGCACCAGTAGCAGCACGCTTGTGACGAGAGTCTCTAGAAATACCCATGGTGAACTGAACTGTTAGTACGATGTTTGGAGATTGGTAATGGACCCGAAGATGAATTGAAGTTTGTGGGTAATGGAACGGTTTGATCCTTCAATCACTGGCGATTTGGATGGGGAATATTGAAACGCTTTCTTAAGCACTTTATCTGGTCTGCTTCGGGTTCATTGACGGTGACGATGGTGAATTCAACATACTTCTTGGTTACTGTCTAGTAGAAAAAAAGAAGAATCTCAAGTAGCACTATAGAAAAAATTTTCGCTGGGAGCGGTGGTGCAGGCTTGAGAATTTTAGAGTGAGGAGGTACGGATGTATTGGAGATTTTGGTCACGTGAGAAACAAACTCCCTGGGTGGCTTCTCGACATCGTTGGCGAGGGAGTGCTCGTTCGCGGGAGGCCGCCATGTAAATTGTGAGCACGTGAATGGGTGCGTTTTTAGGGTATGAGCCCTAGAAGTACAAGTCCACACGAACATCTTTCTGCACCTGTAAAGTGAGTTCTTTAAAGAAAAAGTATATGTTCACTTAGGTCGACCGGAGAGTAGTTCACAGAGGCCGTTTTAAATTATTTGGCACCGATTCAAATCTGCAAAAAGAAGCAAAGCTCTTACTAGCACCGTTAGCACAAGCTGTCTTTACCAACCACTTTAGGGTTGTACAAGGAGGACGGTATTGCCCTCTTGTTAAATTCTGGGATTTTCTGGAAGTGATAAAATGTATGTTCCCCATAATGGCTCACTTTTGCGAGACAAGATGTTGGTACCCTAGCTGAGGTGAGGGTGTAGAATAGACAAGGGTAAACAAGACGATGGAAAGAAGAGGGTTGGTATTAAGAATCCTCGTTTCTCTATACTTGAGCTTAATACAGAAGAAAGGGCAGCTGGGAAACATGGGGTCTCTCCATTGCACACTCTATGTTCAAGTGAGTCAGTTAGGGTGGAAGTAATCACAGATGAGGAGTAGGTGGAATTTCCACTCAATCGTTGTATCTGCTTTTAAAGCTACGCAAACGGGGGTGGTTTCAAGAAGAAAAACTGTCTCCTCTCTGTAACTATGATGTTCTGGAATATGTGGCTGCAAAAATGTCGTCGCAACCCCAGTCCAAAAGGCCCCATTTATCTACGCCAGTATCTTCTGAAACTGCTCCAAATTACTCCCTTGGGTATTTGGTATCTATCCTTGCTTTCTTATGAAATTTCAGCTGAATAGCCGCCATATTGGCCGAAAATACTCGAGCCCTGCTGAGGCAGCGACGACATTGTCGTACCTTATTCAAGCCTTGCTGATCGGTTGATCTGATACAGTTTCAGGATGTTCAAATAACCTTCATAATTCAAAGAGGGACCCCTGGGTTTGACCATTAAGTACACAGCTGTATTTTATAACCCCACTTACTACCAAATCGAGCTGCTATGAACTTCCCAAATGGCTACTAACGGATTGAGTAGTGTGGCTCTACATAACCGAGCTGGCTGTGGCGTATCATGGCCCATTGTCGTAGCAGCAGCAAAACCCCTTCACTCTTGCCTGTCCTGTAAACACATCCAAACTTCTGTCCGAAGTCAAACTCTTGGCCAACAGCTTATAGGAGGGCCGGGTCAGAGGCAGACTACAATTCTATCTACTTTGGTTGCCCCTCCCCACCAAATCCATTCCCCTTTTCAAACAAATATTCTATCGCCCCACCACGTTGCTCCCTCCCCTCGGCTCGTTCCCTCCGTGGCTGCAAACGACCCGGCCTGCACGCGCGAGAAAAAGCTCATCAACTCATCGCTCACTCCTCCCACACCCATGGAAACCGTGACAGTGTACGATGAAATAGAGATCGAGGACTTTGTGTACGATCCAAACACGGCCTTGTTCCAGTACCCGTGTCCGTGCGGCGACAAGTTTGCCATTCTGTTGGACGACTTGCGGGACGGCGAAGACATCGCAGTGTGTCCCAGCTGCCTGCTTATGGTGCGAGTGATTTTCGAGGAAGAGGACTTGGACGAGTTTGACTGAGGGCGACGGGCGCCCGGGCCCGAGGGCCAGGTATAGAAAAGTCGGGTATAGGAAAGGATAGGCAAGGAACGAAGTGTTTGTAGAGGCAGCACCGGCCCGGCTCAAGCTGCCCGGGATGGATCTCGCTTGGGCCGTTGGCGCAGGGACGATTCGTTGCGCTGCGGTAATGTGCGAGGCTACCGGCGCCAGAATGCCCAGTGCGAGAAAAGACAAAAAAAGCCAGAACCCGAGGCGCCAAATGAGGCCCGCCAGCCTCGAGCAACTGCAGCCGGCCCGGCCGCCCCTGACATGTATGGTCATCTTTGTTCGCAGTCAGCGCCGCAGGCCGCCCAGGCGGCCTGTTTCCAGCGGCCCCAGCCCACTGCGAGCCGGTGAAATCGCCTCCACGCCAGGCAATCTCTGGGGCCGCACTGGATTCCTGCCGACCCACCCATTGCACCAATGGCCGCCAGGTCGGCTAGCCCCTCGACGGTTACAATGAGCAGCCGGGGGTTCCCCTCTGATTGTTGATTTCTTGGGTGCCATTGTGGGCGCCGTTGGGGGAGAGACGAGGATGAGGGACGGGACGAGAAACGAGAACGAGGAACGAGAACGAGGGTCAGATGAAGGTGGATGAGAACTGAGGACTGAGGTGAGGCTGCGCGGGCATTGCCTGCTGAAACGCGGAAGTAGTGCCAGCCCGTGGCCGGTGGCCGGTGGCTTGAGGGTTGGGAAACCGGCACGTCTTAGCTTCAAAAGGCATTTTCGCTGAAGGCATCCGTGTTCTGCAAAGGCGTTCTTTACCGCCTAAAATAATTCTGCCGGGCTGGACGGCACTAGCGGTGGGCCTGGCGGCCCTGGCTGCAACGACCTGCCTGCTGCCTCCGCCTTGTATGCTAGCTTCCTGCCATCCTGCCTGGCGCCAGCATGCCCCGTGCTTTCGGGGCTCTTGTCCTCTGCAAAGCGCCAAAAATGCCATGGAAAAACGGCGCCCAACCGCCCGGGCACCCAAAGCCAACAAATCAGAACCACCTCGTCCCCCGAAACGCTGAAGCCGACTCCCGGGGAAACCCTGCTTTTTCCCTTAATCCGCCCACCACCGCCGGTGCACTGCCTTCCGGCTCCTCGTGCAGCGCAAGATCTCGCTGGCGTTAGCTGCCGTGCAAGAGCCTCATGCGCTGGGGCCCCGCCAGCAACATTAGCCGAGCATCGATTACTGCAAACCGAAACGACCAGGCAGGGCCAAGATGGTTCCTCGCCCAACGGGGCCACACAGGGCAGCCGCTTTGGGACCGAGCCGCGGGGCCGGGTTTTCGCTTACCGAAAAGACCCTGGAGCCTGGTGGGCCTCTGGAATTCCACATGTGGAATAACGGGCCCTGGCTCCACACGCTGGACTTAGCAGGCTGCCCGCCGGCTCTACGTCTGTTTCAGTGGAGGTGAATTTACTTGTAGCAGTAATCAACTAGCAGGAATCTTTCCGTCGGGCTAACGCCCTAGTAGCTTCCAAATTGGCTCGAGTGTCATTGCATACTTTTTTCTGTTCTCGGTGGTGCACAGTTTAAAAGCCCGTGAATACACTTCCACAAATCTTACCACTTTTTTTACTGGCCACCCGCAGTGCCAACGTGCGTCGAGAATCTATCTTCTTTCTTACCGTCCCGTCCTCCTCCATCCGCCGTATCTCCAAGGCCTCCACTCCCAGGCCCTGAATTCGGCTCCGCTAAAAACCCAATTTCGGCTCCCCTAAAGCCCTGCCCTGGCCAAGTCCTCCCCAGGGCCCTGTGCCATCAACTGCCATCTGTCCGTCCTCATGAAATCCCTAATGGTAGAGATGAAGGCCTCCCCCGACTTTGCTGACAAGGACTCTGCCCTCTCTTACAAATCCGCCCACGCCAACGTTGGCACCAGCGCCAACACTCCCGCTTCCGTCCGCAGAGGCCCCTGGCTGCCTGACGAGGACCGCCGCCTTATGGCCATCATAGCCGTCCAGGGCCCAACAAACTGGGTCCGTATTCTGACTCTGCTTGGCTCCAGACTGCCCAAACAGTGCCGTGAGCGCTACCACCAGAACTTGAAGCCCTCGCTCAATCGCAACCCCATCACCGCTGAGGAAGGTATGCTCATAGAGCAGCTTGTGGCCAAGCACGGCAAGAAATGGGCGGAAATCGCCCGTCACCTCACCGGCCGCAGCGACAATGCTATCAAAAACTGGTGGAACGGCGGCGCCAATCGCAGACGTCGGGTCAGCCATGTGGCTGCTCTGACTGACCAGCCGCCTTCTTCCGGCTCTGCTTCCAGCCAGACGCTTTCCGGCGTCAACTCGGGCTACTCGTCCAACGCAGCCTCGGCGCCAAACTCGGCCCCTGTCTCGGCACCGGTGTCGAACTCGGGCTCTTTCTCCCACCAGTCCATGCCTCAGTACGCCCATTTGCGGCCCAATCTCACCCAGTCGGTGTCCCCTCAAGCGTCTCGTCACAACTCCATGGGTGCTGCTATCCCGCCTGACCATCAGGTGACCCACTACCCCAAGGTTCCACAGTTTCCTCAGATTCTGTTCAACACCTCCATGTTCAGCGAGCTGGAAAAACGCACCCAGCTCAACGGCGCCCACTCCCATTCTCACAGCCACGGTCACCTTCCTCACCTCCACAAGAGCCCCATTCGCCTGGCCAGCATCGACCACCCGACGCTCCCCCCGCTCTTGTCCAACTTCAACAAGCGTATGGGCGAGGAAGACCGCCGCTACTCCTTGAATGCTGCCAACTTACCGCCTACCACGCTGCCAGCGCTGTATCTGCAACAACCACCCCACCTGGCCCATAATAATACCAACCTGCCTACCCAGGGCGTCTCCAACAGCTCCCACGGTGGTGACAGCTCCCACTACAGCCTGCCAGTGTCCTACGTTTCTCGTCAAAACTCCTTGAGCCACGACTACAAACATTCCTTTGTGTTGCCGCTGGCCACCTCGAGCGCCCATCCGCTGAGACGCTCGTCCGTGGCGCCCGACTTGTTCTCTAACCCAATGGCTGGCCATGGTGTTGGGGACATGTGGATGAAACGCAACCAGCTGCTGATCCTGCTCCACTCGCCATCCATAATGCCCATCAACTCCAACCCCCATCGGCTCTCTGTGAGCAGCGCCCTGGGGCTTCTGGACCACGGCAAACCTCCGAGCAGCCAGTGCAATGCCGGCTCCTCCACTGTTGCTCCGAGTGCCCAAGCAACTGACGCAGCTGCCTCCACCTTGGCCTCTGGCTCGGCCTCCGGGATTCCATCCTACAAAAACCTCCTACGCAGCATCAACAGCACACCTATCCCGGAAGACAATGACCAGGATGCTGCCGAGACCGACCGGATCAAGGTGCTGAACCTAATTGAGTGACCTCTGTAGTATAATTCATAATTCTCCGCCGTTGCCTGACGATTGTCCCGCTCTGTGGGGTCATCAACCCTGAGCGGAACGCTCTAACTGTAGGATATGCTTCTAAAGCCTTAAGGCACAACGGCTTCATGACGTGGGTGCGACTTCTCCCCACTAGCGCGCTTGCCCAAACCTGTTGAGCGGCTATCGAGGAATTCCCCGCCGTACCCCAGTCATCCGACTGCCATTTCCGTGTTAATTGTAATTTTTCCCAACGATTAAAAAACGACAAGGGGGGAGGCAATTGGGTGCCCTTGGCGCTCTTTGTTGCTATGGCTCCGGCTGTTCATATGAAAACATCGAGATCTTGTGGTTGGGCCGAGCGCAAATAAACGAGAGTCGATGCTGTAAGAAGTGCCTTTTAACGCAGGGCTCTAAAATAGGAGCAAAATTTTTCACAACAAAACGCTCGGGTTTTCAAATTACTAAAAACCGACTAAAACCGGCCCCTGCCTCTATGTCCGCTTGCTCCTGAAGTCTCGGACTTATCTGTCGGGTTTTGAATAAGTTTGCAGCCATTCACCAGACCTTTGTCGCCGGTACTCCCCGCTCTCCTGTCCGCCTCACTTCCACAAGGTGATTTCTCTGCTTTTACCTTTTTTAGACCGACCCTGCTCTTGCATATAGCCTATTGGCTCCAATGTATTGCTACGGAGTCTCCTGGTGAGCGTGAAATTGCGGCTTGTCTATTTTCAGCGCTGGTCTCGGTCGTCCGCACCGTTGATCCGATTCTGCTTGTGGATCCTCATCTGTCCTGTGTGAGAACTTCCACACTATCATGATTGACCTACCGTTGGTGCACAACAGGGTCCTCCTATTCAACATCGACGATGTTCGTCGCCTCAGAAATCTAGGCATTGTGGGTGTGCTCGTGGGCACGCTACCGAAGGCGCCTCAGCAGAATGTGTTTTTGGGGGTCCCTCTTCAACTCAGTGTCTACGAGGTGCTCTGGCTTCTAGATAACGGCCATGCTAGGCTCTTCGAGAACTCACTGTATCACGAGCTGCTCATGGAGAAGTCGAGCCCGGCTCAGATCAACAAGGGCTCGACCGTCAAGTTGGCCGGTCCTTCCAACTCGCATTACGTTCTCACTCCTAATGAGCTGCCGAACGAGGTGGACCTAGACGTATCGCAATTTCTCGTAACAAGAGAGGAGTTTTTGAAGCGCCAGGCGCCGCTTGACGACCGTTTTGAAGAAAAGTATAATGCCTTCAAAAAACTTCGCTCCATAGACCACTATATCATGCCTGGCCTACGCTTTGGAGGAGCCTTCGTCAGTTACCCTGGTGACCCGTTGCGCTTTCACTCACACTTGATTGTGAAGTGTGTCAAGCGTGAGGAGGAGGTGAATCTTATAGATCTTGTGACCGGTGGTCGCTTGGCTACTGCCGTGAAGAAGGCGTGGGTTCTCATCTCTCCAGATAGTGAGAGCATCTCCACGGAAGAGGACAAGGAGGAAGGTGGAAATACTTTCTCTATCGAATGGGCGGGTTTTGGTTAGTGTCATATTGAAGTACGTATTTTTACCAGACGGTTGGAAGTTGGGGAAGCGGACCGTTCGCAGTTCCGTTGATACTGGCCAACTCCTCAATGAGCTCATTAATCTCAGTCCAGTCGGTTGTATTTTCCTCATGATTGTCCTCGTCGTAAGTGATCTTGTTGTGGTCGGCATCAACTCTGCGCTTGTAAGTGAACTGCTTACTAGGGCCATCAACTTGGATATTGTACCTGGTAGTCAGGCTACCGTCTCCATAGTTGCCATCCGATCTTAAATGGAAGCTAGAAGTAGCATTTTGTCCAATTGCATTTGCCATGACCCTCTTTTCGTCAATGTCCAATGTCGTAGCGAGCGAGTAAACGATAGAAACATCCAAGTCACTAGCATCAGAGGTGCCATTTTGCTTAGTGTTAAGCACCAATGGGTAGCTCAAAGAAACGTTAGTTTGGTGGATTCTGTCCGTAGCGTCAAACTTGTTGGTGAGGATAAACGATTTGGAGTTATGTCCAGTGTGAACCACGGACTGGGTGTTACCCAGGTTGAGGTACTGCTGGACATTAGAAATCTCACCCTTTGTGAACAGACTGGCGATCGTGTTCAACACTTGACCATTAGCTAACGTCAACGAAAGCTCACTGGTCAATTCACTCTCCAAGATTCCATTCACAATTTGCAGCAAGAACTGTTGACGTCCATAAGAGATCAGGTTTCCCCTGGTTCTGTTGCCGAAATGCAAGATCTGACCGGTCGCCAGGACCACGTCCTTATTCTCGTAAGTCAACAAATTGACACCAGTGATCCAGTCTTCGCCAATTCCTGAGTGTCCGCCATCGACCTCATCGAGCCCATTGGACACATCAAAGGAAATCGTGTGGTCACCTACCTCCCAAAGTAAAGGCAACAAACCCGAAACATCCACATTGAGGCTGGGAAGGTCGAAAGCATTGATGGCAACCACAGGTGACCAGAGCGAGGGAGAGATGCCGCCGGTGAAGATAAATGGCTGCTGAGTCTGAGAAGCAATCTTGTTGCCGTCGAAGTAGACGTTGAGAATACGTAAAGGTCCATGTCCCAACAAGCTGTTGTCGGAACCAAAGATGTCCTTATACTTGTCCAAGACATTGGTATACCAAAACTCCTCGTCGCCATTCCCGCTGGCGAAGATGTCCAATTGCAATCTTGTGGTATTTCTGGAGACCTGAGGCAACTGGAAAGAGATTTGTTTTTCCCCGGACAAGCTATCAATAGGTGGAGTTTTGGGGTCCTTTTCTTTGATCAAGGGAAGCACCTTGTCAGCTGGTTTCCTTATGTCAAAGTATTCATATCTGGGGTCATTGGAAGCAGTGTTCACGAGAACTTGTCCAAACTCGGCATCTGTGGCAGCGGTCGGGTCGAAGTAGAAGTCAGCGTACAACTCAACATGAGGCTTTCCGTCATTCTGGTCATTTACGACGTTGTCCAATTGAAAGAGAACGTTGCTGTCCTGCTTGAACAATGAAAGGTACTTCGAAACGTCTTTGCTGAAAACGGAGAACACTGTTCCTCCACCTGGTTCAATGGTACTAGTTCTCCAGATCTCAGCGCCATCCACGTAGAGATGGGCCAACCGGTCGTACTGAACACCAGAGACATTCACGTGCAACGTCAATACGACTCTGTTGAATTCGACACTTGGAGGAGAATATTCACCAAACAGTGGATCGCCCCACAGTCCGAAGGTGTCGTTCACCAACAATTGAGTGTACAACGACTGCCCATATCTCTTGCTGGGCACAAAAGGATAAGAAACTTCAATTATTTCATTAACAGGGTCCTGGTGGGCAAATGAATCGGCAGCTCTGGACACTATCCCGACCTTCGGTCTTGTGGGCCCGTGAGAACTGGACAAGAGACTAGGATTGAGGATGGATGGAAGGGCAAACTTCAGCACCTCGTAGAAGGCGAGTACTGCCGTCACAACAATCCAAGCGTAAATTCCAAGGATTCTGAAGTTCATTGGCTTTCTCTCGGTTACTTCTTCCTTCTTCTCCGGAGGAAATTGCTCTTGAACCAAATCCACTGGAACGCGGGAAGGGCCATATATAAGCCGGTTCCACAAGGAACTATCACGCGCTAAATGCTTACTCATGTTTATTATTCGGTTCGCTTAAACTTCAGGGAGAAACGCAATGCCGTTTAAACGCGTGGAGGATGGCGGATGGCTTCTTATCTCTCATAAAACCAGTGTGGTGCAGGATGGAGGGGGCGGAAAAAGCCGCAATGGCTGCGAAAATTTCGTTAAGGCCGTCGGTTTCTAAGGGGTCCCATGTGCATCTGTAGAGGTTAACGAATAAGTGATCCCACAGCTGTAGTCTATACGCTAACACCTTCGAGGCGGCCTTCGGTCTGTTGCTCCTCAGCAATGTGTTCTAACGTGCGGTCAAAGTAGCCCTCGATAATACGGTAGAGCCTGGTCTCTCTGTCGTCCTCAGTTCGAGACGCATCTTGGTCCTTGAGATTAACCAAGTTATTGCGGATCAAATCGATGAGGCCGTTGATGTACCGCGCGTCAATGTACCAATTTCCGTATACGTTAAATACCACGCAGCGGTTGAGAATTTCCACAAAAAGCTTTAACAGGAGGAAAGGGTCCATGCTGGAGTCGGCCACCCGGAGCGCTTTTTGAAGGCATTCGAGAACCCTTTTGCCATCTCTGTAGAGCCTTACTTCGCTCTCCAGGGCCAAACTCTTTGTCGCCTCGCCCCCTCTTCCGCCCGCCTCCTTCTTGGCGCCTTCATCGGATCCTTCATCGGCTTCTTCATTAGCATCTTGTGCGTCAGCCACATCACCTTCGGTCTCGACTGTGGGAGATTGCGCCTCGGTTAATGCATCGCACCACCACCATAAATGAGCACAGTTGTAGATGGCACGGCACTGATCATGCTTCTTCAATAGCTTGGAGCCGTAGAGTGTGATTTTCGTAATCAATGACTCATAGTTCTCTTTGCTGAAGTGACGCAGGTTCGCTAATGCGCTGGCAATAGCCACTACCAGTTGGTATGAGCTCGAGCCACCTATTGGGTCCTGAGGACTTGAGGCATTTTTCGACGGTCTGCTAACAGAGAGACTCTCTTCGTAAATGACAAAACTTTGATGGAAAAGCTCGTATGCAACAGTCTCTTGCTGCAATTGGTCTGCTATGGAAGCTGCATTGAGGTACAACTTTAAGACCAATTCTGAGTAGTGTGCCTGGTGGTACTGATAAAGTTCCTCGATGACAACAGACAAGTTTTTAAAGTTATAAGTGATCGACTGGTCGGATTTGCTTGATGACTCTCCAGATTTCTTCTTTGCCCGGAGATTCTTGTAGCCTGCAAGTCTCAAAAGATCAGTGATTTTGGAAATCAATGTAGGGTAAGTGTAGATGGTGTTTTCTGGGAGCTTGCTCAAGTACTTCTTCTTTATGTAGAAAAGCCTCGAGATTGCCTCCGTTGGGTCCTCAGTGGAGATCAAATGCAAACACTTGCAAATGTTTTCTTGCCTTTGGAGAAACTCGTCACTGACAAGCTTTTCTCCTCCTTCGAGCTTCATGGTTTGCTTGATACCTAAGTCTTTTTGCGTGTCTACCTTGGAACCTTGCTCTTCAATAAGAATTGTAAGGTAGGAGAAAACGTTGTCGATCTCGTCGTTACTTGTAAGTGTTCCAACCTCGGGCTGATCAAGAAGCTTGTCAATGATGACAAGGGAAAGTTGTCTCTTGAAGTGAGGATCTGGAATTTGCTCATAAAGTTCCCTAAAGTTCTCTAGTTTTAGAAGGGCACTGATGGATCCCAGCTCGTTAACAGGCTCAACAAGAAGCTCATACCACAAGCTGGATTCGGATCTTTCATTCGGCTCTGTGTCTCCTTTTCTGCGTCTTTTCAACGTTTGCATTGCAAATTCAAAGATTTTATTCAAGTTGGAATAGTTCTCTCGCTGGAAGTTGAGTGTGAGTTTTATAAGAGAACGAAGAATCGAGCAAATCTCTTCGGAGGAAACAGACGGTTGCAAGTGAGTAAGGTTCTCGTAAAACTCCCAGAAGGATTCAAACACCAGCTCCACAGGAATTGACAGGGTAGAGGCATTTTTCTCAGCAGCTTCATCTGATTCACCGATCTTTTTTGTTGTCTCTTGCAAATCAGACTTAAAATTGAGATTCATGACGAATCGGTCCACCAAGTTCGACACCAATTCTGACTTTTGTAAGGCAGGATGCAATTTTAGGAAAACGTTGTTGAGCAAGTCGTTGATCGTAGCGAAATGAAAGTTATCGGGCATGATCTGGATCAACACGTCTATAAGGTAGCCTTGTGCAAGATGGTCCTTGCATTGAATAATCTGCTCAGTGATTATAGGATAGATTTTCTCTCTATAATAGTTTTCGCCAAAATTCTTGTCGTCTGTGGGGAAGTCATCAATTGCTTGCGAAAGACGTACCAAATTGGAACCAACGAGGACCTTGAGTTCTTTTCTTTCCTTGTATCTAAGTTCACGCTCACTGGAATGACCTTGATGCTGAAGGCGGACCCAGAGTTTGTTCATTTCGATGAAGTTTGTCATAAGGAAGTCAACAGTGTCCTCAAAGTCCTCTTCGGTTTTGATTGGAAGAAGATCCTTGGATCTTTGAGACAAGTAGTTTCTTAAAAATAGTCCTCTTATTGGATGCTGTACACCCTTGCACATCTCAATCATGTCCTTCATGATCTCCTTTGTGCTTTCCTTATTCGTCGCCATGTACGTTGTTCCAATCACAATCATCATATACAATCTGGGAACAATATTGCCCAGATACTGAACCAACTCGTAGAGATCAGCCAAGAATGGAGGATCCTCCTTTTTCTTCAGCTTTCTCTCATGCGACTGTTTCAAGTAAGATGAAAGGTATTCTAAGGAATCAAACACCGCAATGTACAATTCGTAGTACTCCTTGGGTGAGAGTTGGGAAGTTCTCAATTCATTGAGGAAATTCAGGCAATGCTTCAATGCTGCAAGAAGGTGACCCTCCGCGAGGGCATCCTTCATGTTCTTGGTGTGAAGGCGTATATTGCTCAAACATTGTTGAACATTGGCGTTTCCGCTAGCCATTGGGACTGAGTTACAATGTTGCTAAGTAGGAGAGACGTAGGCAGAACGCACCACGAAGTATGGAGGTAGTGCACCCGTGCACCACGACTTCCTTATCAGTAAATCTTACTTTTTTCAGAATTGGAATTTGACGTTTCGTATTAGGTCGGTATGTTGATTTGGACAAATATAGTTCCATTGAGTAATTTTTAAATTGAAAAAGCATGCGGGTGTATTTTACTATGGTAGATCATTTCGCAATATAGGGTGACTTTCTTACTCCGCACTCAAAAAGTGTTAGTCATTTCTTGGAATCTGTACAAATTTAAAAAAGTACATACTGCAACATCTATCATTTAATAGATTTAGAGGGACAAGAAGCTCATTTACCTCGAACTAGCTTCCCTAATACTTGGACGATTTTATGGACTCGCCACTACATTTCGCCGAAGCCTTTCACTATGTATCAATTAAGGTCGTATAAATCGTTAGAGTATTGTTCAATTTTAATGTTCAAAAATGATTAAAAGCCGTCCAAATCGTGGATGACCATGCCGGCAACAGCAGCCGACATCATGGTGACAATGAATCCACTGAACAAGGCAGACCAGATTTCCCTTGAAATGTCAGAAGACCTTTTGCCTTTACTCAAAGTGTTCAAGACACCGAGGGTAATACCCATGGAACCGAAGTTGGCAAAACCACAAAGAGCATAGGTAGCAATCAAAGTGCCTCTCTGGGACATCTGGTTGTATGGGGCATCGCTGATCAACATGGAGTAAGCCATGTACTCATTTTGCATGAACTTGATCGAAATCAATTTCGAGATGTTGAGAATCTCGTTTCTTGGAACACCGAGGAAGAATGTCGCAGGATAGAAAATGTAACTGAAAATCAAGTCTAAGGTCAACTCGTGGATATTCCAGAAGTTACCGAACCAGGTCAAGATACCGTTCAACAATGCAACAAGGGCAATGATACACATACACTGGATCAACATAGTGGCAGCGGTGAAAAGACCCAAGGTTGCACCCTCGGAGAAAGATTGAAGCACATTCTGAGGCTTCTTGTTTGGGTCAGTTTCTTCAGGGAAAACAACAGTGCCCTGGGAAACTGGAACCTCAGTCTCTGGAAACCTCAATTTGGAGACAGCAATGGAGCCTGGGATGGACATGATACACGAGGAAACCAAGACTTGTGCGTTTAAACCCAAACCAATGTAACCGACCAAGACGGCACCCGAAATAGTACCAAAGCCGGAGGTCATGACCTGATGCAACTCTGCCTGGGTAAGAAGAGGCAACAAATCCTTAATCAAAATGGCGGATTCACCAATACCGATAAAAGGAGAGGCAGAAGCGGTAATGGCTTCGGCACCCGAGATACGGAGTGTCCAGAAGAAGAACTTGGCGAACTTGCCGATGAACCACTGAATGACACCATAGTAGTAGAAGATGTGGACGAACGCAACGAAGAAAGCCACGGCTGGCAACACTGTGAAGAAGAACATACCGAGCTTCGAGACCTCATCATTGGTCAAGAAGGCCACACCGTCTTTGGCGAAACCCAATAACTCTCTGGCCAAAGTGGAGATGAAGTTGAAGATATCGTAACCAGCCTTGGTACGCAAGACGAAAAGACCAATGATGTATTGCATCAAGATGCCGCCAATGACAGCATTCCACTGGATCTTGGATCTGTTCTTGGAGGTGGCCCATAATCCGAGAACGGCGACCACCAAACCGCAAAACGAGATGGCTCTGTCTTGTCTCTTGGAGAACTCAATCTCCTCAGGAACAAAAGTACCAAGCAAAATCACACCGACGGTGATGGTGGCTCCCACCAACAATCTTCTGGGTCTGGTGGTAAGCACCCTTTCATAGACGATGTCGGTGAAGTAGTTCCAAACCTTGGCAGCGTAATGATAGATCACATACAAAATTCTGCAGTGCCATGAAATCAAACGAACCATGAGCATACCCCAAAGAACGGTGGGAATCAACCATTGGTGCCTGTGCTTATCCTGGATGATGATGGAGAGCCACCAAGCAGTGAAAAAGCAGCCGACCAAAGTGTCGATGAGGAGTCTCCAGTATGGAAATTTCACCTTTATTCTCTGCCATTTCGTCAAGGTACTTGACGAGGCTTTCTCTGAGATGGAAGGGTCACTGTGGTCGTCAAATCTGACATCAGCGTCTTTGAAATCGGTGTCTTTGACATCGGCATCTTTTTGCTCCTCGATGTCCAGTACCACTTTAGGAGACTGGGGTGTCTCATGAGACCTCACTGTCTCAATTTTAGGGTCCATGGTTTTATAATTTAGAGGCACGGGAAGCCGAAGGGTTAAGAAACTAAAGTTGTGAAAAAAATAACCGAGGCTGGAAGCGAGATGGGAAGGATTCTTTTATAAGGCCACGCCCAGACTTGAGACGATGTTGCAGCAAAAATTTCCTTGAGAAGGCTTTGAAAATGCACAAAAAGGCTGTTATCAGTGCGCACAAGAGAAATTAAAGCATGGCTGCAATTCTCTACTCTCCTCAGCTGCGCCGTGCCTGGTAAGCCTCCTACAGATTTTGCGGTTTACTGCCTTCTTTGTCATCTATCTTGGTATCTTCTCCACTTCTCAGGAGCGGCTCTCATCAGCTGGTTACTAATGCGGCAGGAGGGTCATCTCGGGCTTCCACCCGCGCTTAGTGAAAGTGCCCTTCCATGGCATCCTGGTGCGTACACGGGCCTGCAGGACCGACCTTTTTGCCCCATTTTCGCGCCAAACGCCTTGTTTCGCCAAGCTTGCCGCATCATAAACGGCATCAGTGCGTGGAATGCCCCACTTGAAAATCCGGCAGGACTCTACCCCAGATTCCGAGACAATATGCCTCAAAATGACATTCCGTTCGGCTGGCCAACTCGTCGGTATATTGCCATGGCAACGGCGGGTCCATCACTGCTTGACAGGGTCCTCTAGGTCCAATTAAGAGATGTGCTTTGAGGCTGCACGCCTAAATGTTCGCCTCTAGTTTCCGCAGCGCCCTGTACTCGCGTGGGTTTTTAGATAGGAGACGCACGCACAGCATTTCTTATCTTCCTCACTTGCCGTATTTGTCCTCATTCTCGAGAACATATGTCGGGTCTATCTCGTTACTTAGTCCCATCAACGTCTTCATGATTGCCTCGGTTGTTCCGATCATAGGTCTTATCACAATTGTCGGAGAAGTCCGAGCAATCGAAGATAGCTGCTCCTGGAAGCTCTCTGCGTTTTTGAGCTCGTTTGTTAAGCTTGATAGCGTAGTCCCTGTGGTTTTCAAGTTCTTCCCAATTGCTTTGTAAGCGCAAAGCAAGCCCTCTCTGGTCGTAGTCGGTTGATTGGAGTAGAGGCTGACTATCTTCTTGGCGACCTCTAGCTCTTCCTCGTTCAATTCCTCATCCGAATCGTTGTTTTCATCATTTGTCAGTTCCCCTTTCTGGCCAAGCAAAAGAACCGAAGATTCCATTCCGTCCAGATCCAGATCATCTTCCTCATAGACATCATCCATCAGCATCACGGAATAAAGTTTGCGATCGAAGTGAGGCTCGTCTCCAACGGGAACACTCTTCTTGAGCTTCTGTGACGCTTGCATAAGATTGTGCTTCTCATTGTCCTGCTGGAGAGTATGGAATTCATTGGAGTTACGCCTTGCCTTCTTTGACGACGAACTAGACTTCGAAGAGTTCCGTGCACGGCACCCTTCCCCGCCAACATACTGCTCCAGGCTTTCTAGAACGGCCTGTGTCCCCGAAGCAAGCTTGACTGCAAGCTTCAACAATTCATTAGTGGTGGTCTTACCCAACGACTTCGAGCTCTTTTGAATGCTTTTCATCACTTGCCCATTTCTCTTGTACTCCTTGAGTGGAACTGCGACTAGGTTCTTGACACCCTCTCCTATATTGATGATCGACTTGATCGGCGTCAACCCCGACAAAAGCCCCGCCAATTGATGCTTTTGAATATAGGGCACATAGATCTCCCTAAGCGCATTCCCCAACTTCGGAAAGCCTAAAACACCGTACACTTTCGTTTTAGCAAGCTTCAAATCCGCCGAATCAAGGATAAAGAGATTTGCCAATTCAGCACTTTGACCAGCTTTGAAACCCGAGTAGCTAATTGATTTTGGTTTATAATCAAACTTGAGCTGCACCGGGCTTATATCAAGCCTCTGGATAAAGACCGGCTCATCCACAGGTAAGTTGAATCTGTTATCTTTGAATTGAAAGAAGCGGCCCAAGAACATGAGGGTGTCTTGATCAACATATAGACGCAAAGGCAATGTCTTGACGTTCATGACAACTTCGGTGAACGGCAACATTGGGTCTGGCCTCACGTTCATCATGCTGAATTGGAGCATATATGTCCCAACTTCCCGCTCCCCAAGAGCGTTCATGTATGTGAGGAGCTTGTTCCATGATGATGATGGCACATTATCGAACACAGTAAATGAGTCTATTCTGACCTCCACTTTGTTAACCAACTCTTTTTCAATTTCCTCTGCTGTTGCATCAACTCTTGGGTCTCGGTTAGTATAGTTGTGAACGTATACCTCCACATTCTCGAACTCGGCAGAGACCTTATGGATTTTGGACCTCTTGAGTTTGAGATCCTTGTATTGCTTCTCAACGTCCACGTTGAGACTGGGATACAAAGCCTCGTCTCTAGCAGTCTCCATGTTGACGGCTTGCATCTCCGTATTCATACTTGCCACTAGGTTACTTGCAGTGACGTCCCCAGGCATGCCGAGGTATATCGATTGAAAGAGCACCTCATTCACCTCTTCCCTTTCGTCGTCAAGTGCGTTGAGCTCATTCTGCTCAGGATCATTAGATGATTCTGTTGATAATTTGTCATCCTTATTTTCGACTTCATTGCTCTCGCGTGATTCTTTTTTGGCACGTAGGGCTTTCGCCTTCTTTTCCAAGTTTTTGACAGCTTGGCGCAAGGACTTTCTGGTCAGCTTCCAGTCATAACCATCAAATATGTAGACTTTCGCCTTCGTCAAGTTCACGGTCAAGCTCATTGGTAAAACCCTCGACGGAGTAGAGCTCTTCCCATCACGGAAGTGCTCGTTGACAACTTCCACCGCCTCCCTATCTTCATCAAGATTCAAATTCGCCAATGAGTTGTCGAGATCTGTACTATTTGTAGAATTCTCTGAACTCTGACCTCTCAGATGCTTTGGACGTTGAGGCATTGGAGGTGGTTCACTTTGTTCATATATCGGGGTTCTTTGATCTTGCTGGAGATTCAAGATCTGCTCAACAATACCATCCGGCATCACAAATTCTTTTCCAACCTCAAAGCGAACTTTCTCCTCATCTCGAAATGTGACAGGGACCTTCAAATCATTCAACAGCTGAATCAACGTTTGGAATGAGTCTGCGCATAGACCGAGCGAGTGTTCATCTGAATTAAGCTGAATGTCGAGTAAAGAGAGATCGCCACGAATTCCAAGCTTTTCATGTCTGGCTTTGATGCTTCCAATATCGGTGTTGACGGTGATACCGATGTGAGTCGAATTTGCATGTCCACACTGCAAAAACCCTCGTTGCCTCAACCATTGAGTAGCTGAGACTTCTGCATTATTTGATGGTTTTTCTGCACTGATAAGATTCCTTCGGTCGTCAATTAAGAATAATGTCGAATTCCGCAAGGAGCTTTTGACATAAAACTGTTCTTTCGCAAATGTGAAATCACAAACAGATTTTTCACTGGCAATTTGAATTTGACTGGAAAGCCTGCCCGGGTGAAGAGCAATTATTAAGTCGTAAAATAAGAACCTGAGATCAACCTTCTTTTGCTGATCCAAACCAATGGTGGGGGCAGCTGCGTGAACAAATTCCTCAGTTTTGTGGCCATGAGATACGTTTCTTTCAAAAAGTTGAATCCAATGGGTATAGTAGTCAACTGCAAGCTTCCGGACCGCAATATCTGTAGCCGTGCCTTTCTCAGAAGTATCGTGATTGATTACGACGACAGGTCCAGAATCTGAAAAGCGATTGACCAACGACTCCCTAACTTTTGCTTGTTCATGCCTCCTGAACGCCTCGAAATCATCGACATAGCCATTGTATACACCTCCAACTCTCACAAAAGCAATATCCTTTGCCAGAAAAACAAGATCACCGAAGCGAGGAAATAAGCTGAACAAGGTAAAGTCTATACCAGTTATCTTGAGACCGATAGATGCCTTTTGCTTCAGTTCGTTGTGTCGAAAAACTGACTTTGGCTTGTGTCTGCCGAATCGCCGTTGACCTACGAACATCAGATGACCAAGGGAGGAGGACATTTTTCCCTCTTTCGTTGCACCAGGACTGGCTTTTAATGAAACGTCCAAAGCATTGATTTTTCCATTGCGGGACATGAAAGTGGAGTAAAATCCTGAGACAGCACTCTTGAAAATATTCATATGCTCTGCGGTAATTGACCCACTTATCACACCGATATGAAGAGTCCTGTTGCAAGTATATTGCTCTTTGCATAAATGAGGACTTGAATGGGAGTTGAAGTACGCTGACAAACTCTCTGTAGCTAGTTTGAAATTGATGCTTGGAATTGTCAAAAGATGTTTGACATCGTCATGAACGATAGTATCAAATGTGATTCGTTGGATGCTCATGTTTCCAACAGCTGTGTTGAAGGTGACCGGAAAGACCTTACAGGAAAGTGATGCTTCGGGCGATATCTTGAGACAGATATTCATGGAGGAAGTTTGGAGCACAAATTGAGTGGAGCTGGTGGATAGTTCCTCTTTGGACAATGGTCGTCTCTTATCCATTGCTTTGGCCTCTTTCAAACGCTTTGCGCTTGTAAGCAATGTGCTAATGTTCTCGGAGACTGCCTGAGTCGATTCGAAGAAATTGAAAAGGTACAGCAAGGAATCCACATCGATATTTGAGTTTGCTGGTTTGGAAAGCAACACCGTGATCTCAGGACTTTCGTCTAAGCCATCTGGACTGAAGTACTCGAATCTGACATCTGCACGGGCTTGTTGAATGCTGGGTGTAATGGAATCAACATCAGCAGAAACTGAAGACGACCTGGATGTGGACTTTTCAGGAGCAAAACTAAAGACATCTGATGCTTGTCCCTCGCGGATATTAATTATTTTGAAAAACTCGATACCACCAAAAATGAGCGACTCGTCTCTCTCTTTGATGTTTATATTCTCAAGAGCTATGATCAATTCATCTTCGCTCGATGCAAATTCACCGTCATCAGTGATGGCAGATGTGAGACTCAACAAGAGCTCTGCGATATGCAATTTATCAAAGAAAGGCTCATCTTGAGGTTGTGGAGACGAACTTTGATTATCCCCCTCATTGTGACCAGCACTAGAGAGGCTAGAAGACGGCCTGCTTGATGGTCGGCTAGAACTGTGAGTCGTAGCATACTGTTTGCGAAGCTGATGGCTCTTGAGCCTGAGTACCTTTGATATGCTATTGGTGACCATCGAGATTGTAGGAGTCAAAGGCACAGCTGCCATGTGAATGGTGCCAACATCTATCTGAAGTTTAGACAAGGGGGACAATCCTTCAAAAGTGAGATCCACCTCGTCTACATGAAATAAATGGACAGGATGGGAAGACACGTTTTGGGTGTCGTCTTCAGGATGCGAAAAGGAGTGAGCCGTGGCGCTCATGTAAACAGAGCTTGCCTCCTCATGTGTAAAGACTGTGCTGCTCATGAGGGACTCGTCTGCAGAGTCCTCGTCACTGCTTCTCTCGTCTTGATCGATTTCGGAGTCCGTTTTACTTCCATCCTCTGAACGTTGCGCTCCATGGCCTGGATCCACGTTCGGCCGAAGTGACGACACTTTCAATGACTCAATCTTAACCGAGTGCTGCTTGGTGTGGGTCAGGAAAGATATGTTTTTCACGGTAATTAAGAAGTCCACAGCCTCGGATATGATCTTGATGGATACGTCTGCCAAATTAACCTGTAATCTCAGCAATGCAATGTCCAATGCTCTAGACATAACGCCTCCCAAGGCGCTAGGGCGAGGCTGGGAGCCAACGGAATCCCCGGATCCACTGGAAGTAGTTTTGGACTCCGACTCCGAATCGGAATCAGACACTGGAACGACGGAGTCGCTTTCTTGTAGATCGCTCTCAAACATCACAGTGTTGGCCAAATTGGCAGTGCTCTGGGCCAAATGCACCAGCATGTTCTTGAGCTCCTTGTCGAGATCATCTATCTTGGTGGCTAGGACGAGCTCTACGCCCGTAATATTGAGGTTGACGCCTCCCACAACACCGCCTTTAACTTCGACAGTCTTGAGCTCGCCATATCGTAGCGTGAATCCTGGTAGTTTACCCACCTTCTCTGGATCAATAGAAACATCCTTAAGCTGGATGTTGCTCAAAGACACCTCCTCTAGGTTAGGGAGGTCGATCTCCGAAAACAACAGGAGTTGCTGGAGGATATATAGAAGCAACCGCTTCTGTAGATTTTGGGGCATCCACTGCGGAGACATTGTGGGGGAGAAGTTGATTGAGGTTGAGTGTGGAGCTTAAGTGTGCGCGATTAGATAAGATAGTTACAAAGGTACTGCTGCGATAATGTCCCACAATAGTGCGGATGACGAAAGAGGATAAGTGGGCCTCAAAGTCGATTGCAGAGACGTGGGCTATTTTTTAGCTCTATAGCCAAAGGGCCGGGGGGTCCAGTTTGGAACGCTGGGAAAAAAAGTGTCTGCTGTGGCGGGTTTGGTTGGGGGTATCTCTGGCTGCGGAGTAGGCAGTACACTCACCTTCTGGCGTTTTGGAGATCCAATGAGATCGTCTAGAGAAGGCGGCATTCTGAATTTTTTCGGCGTTTTTTCTTCTTCGACGGTATTCAAAGCGCCAGAAAGCGCCTTGCGCATAGCAGAGTCGTTCTCCAATAAGCCCAAGTGAGTGTCAATGGTGCTTCTGAGAGTGCTCACATCTTGGATTTGCGAGCTGATAGGGAATGGTCCGCTCGTGAGCTGCTCAAGTAGATACTCTGCCCATGGAATCGCCTGTTCCTCCTCCGAAATAGTGAAACTGATGCTGAACCTTCGGGAGCTGTATCGTACGAGCGCAAGTAGTAGGCTCACCTGAAAATCACGCCCAAGCTCCTGGAAAAGCGGCGCGTATATTTTGACTAGGGTCTTGTGTTTTGTACGCTTCAGCACGTCTCGGTCTCTTTTGTCGGTGTATATGAGACAATTGAAGATCAATTCGTGGAGGATCTTAAGGCGGTGCGCTGAGCGATGAAGAGCGCCTTTGAGTCGGTTGACAGCAGCAACGTAATTCTTTGATGTTTCGTCATTCTTCGAGTCCAGAGGCACAAAGTCGAGATTCAGCTTTCTGATCTTCTTGTACGTCCTGAGGTCGGCAGCTGCTGACAATGGTGCTGCTCCTTGGTAGTGGTCTCGTTCAGGCACCACAGCGGGACTGTCGATGATATTGACCCAGTAGTTCCGCTCGAGCCACAGTTTCGCCTCCTGAGCCACGAGTTTTAAATGATCCAACGAAGGAAGCTCTTCATGCGTCGCCATATGGCGAATCTCCACAAAGTACGATGGAAGATCTATTTCTTTGGCCAACTTCAGTAAGGGCAACGCCACAGACGCCTGCTGAAAAGGATCCAAAAGCCCGTTCACAATTCGGGTCAAAACAGAACAGTAAGCATGCCGAAGGCTTTCCGAATCCAAACCTTCCATCATTTCTAGGGCCACAAGAGAAGCCGTAGCACTAACTGCGTGGGGCACTTTCCCTCGAGACAGGTACACCTTCACTTTCTCGAGACCCAAGCGTAAGTTATTGACATTCTTTTGATAAAACCAACGTCGTAGAGTGACGAGGTCGTGGTTAGACCGATATGGTGTTAGAGATACGCCTGATGGAAACATCTGGTTCTTGGTCTGGGATGGAGCGAGTCAGTGCAGGAAAAATGCACCGACGTTGCACCGCTTTTTGCAGCCATCAAGGAATATGCCAGATGGGGAAGATAAGAGTGTGATTTGTGTGTAATTGAGAGACTGGTGTGCCTGGCTGAAAGGAATAGATGAAGAGCATTAATTCATGAAAAGGGCCCTATGTCTCAAAAGTCCCCCTTCGGACTTTAACAGGGCTAGGGTAAAAAGCCCTTGAGGGCTTGCTTTGGCGAAATAGGGATGCTTTTAAAAAAAGTACTATGTCACTCAGTTCCATCGCTGATCTCGAATTTGGCAAAATTGCTTCATTCTTCCCCTCCGCATCCCACCACATAACTCCGAACTAGCCGTCTCCGAGAATCTAACGCATCCAGAACGCCAACCCAACAGCCCCCTCATGCAGCATAATTTAGGGATGTTCGGAGCTAAAGCTTCTGCTGAACTTCCAATACCCCCGCTGATAGGTCACTAAAACCGACGATTCCTCCCCCCATTATACATGTTTTGAAGCACTGAGGCTTAATCTGAAATTCAAGGCAGATCCAGCCCCGGTGTTAGAGCGTCACGTGGACTCACCCCAATGTTGTGCTCGTTCCAATTGATTAGACCAGCACAGGCAAAAACCAGATAAGCCTGATATCGTAAGGAAATATCTGAAACAAATACCTTGTCACATTTTTCTCTTGACTTTGATGTGTTGCAAGTTCATGGTGTGATAAGGCAGAGTACCCCACAGAATGGCGCGACCTTATGCATTCGGCTTAAGGCCTTTTGCACCCATTCCCAGTAAAACCGAGAGGTATAAAAACGAGAAACTCTTCCAAATTATTCTAAAAACCGTAACAATGTCATCCTCTTTAATCTCTGAGAAACTCGCTACATCCCATGATAGTCTACCTGTGGCTCCAGTGCAACTCGCAGGTCATGGAGACGAGTTCATCGTCTTGGGAGACAAGAGATACTACCGTCATGAGCTCATGACCGCTTTCGGGGGTACCTTGATGCCAGAGAGATATGCCCCCTATCCAAAGCATCAGTTTGGAAACGCTGCCGCCTTGGGACTCGCTTCGTTCGGCTTGACCACCTTCGTTTTAGGATTATACCTCGCTGGAGCTAAAGGCATCACCAAACCCAATGTTGCAGTTGGCTTGTGCTTCTTCTATGGTGGATTCGTGGAGGCATTCGCCGGGATCTGGGAGCTTATAATTGGTAATTGTTTCGCAGGCACAGTTCTTGTGAGCTTTGGCATGGGTTTCTGGCTCAGTTTTGGTGCCATCAATGTCGAGGCATTTGGCATAGCAGCTGCATACGGCGACGATATCGAACAGTTCAATAGCAGTCTCGGCTTTTATTTGATCGGATGGGGCATCTTCTGCTTCATGATGCTCATGTGCACCCTAAAGTCGACCGTGGTTTTCATGTCCTTATTCTTGAGCTTGGATATCGCATTTTTCGTTCTAGCTGGCCACTACCTCACAGGAAGCGCCAGTTGCTTGAAGGCAGGTGGGATCCTATGCGTCATCCTGGCTTGCTGTGGTTGGTATTGTGCGTTTGCGGGAGTTGCAAACAGACAAAACTCGTACTTCATCCCCAATGCCATTCCTCTCCCGGTGAGAAATAAGTGAAAGGTTTTTAATATATTTAAGACGATTGGATCAGTTTAAGAAGCTCATTCTCCTCGTAAGATAATGTTCTATGCGATCTTGCTTGCAAGTAGGGGAATTTAGCGTTGAGTAAGGTATCTGATTCGTCACTCGTATGCTCATGAGAGCCAAAAGCGCTGTCCCAGCTAATCAGGACCACACCTAAAAGAACCCCGACCAAGCCAAAGACCACGAGGAATAGCTGTGGTATTGTCATCAAATGCTTCAGAAGGAGTTCGTCGTACAAGACCCCATTGAACAAGTTGACCAAATTGTAAACCAAAAAGCACAACGGGTAGAGGATCGAGGTGGAAATGTGGGAAAGACCCTTGTTGAACGCAACGAGCTGCATGGCCACGATAGTAAGCGTGGCAAGTAGTAGAAGCACTGACGTGACGTAGGTGGACAGAGACTTCGGGGTGGTTCTTTCCAAAAGAGTAGCCACCATCACGTCCACGATGGACTTGGCAAAAAGGAACGTGTGAGCAGTCAAAGTCCCGCTTATAACCCCAAAAAGCGTGCCCTTAAGAAGGGTAAGCTGAAACGCTGCCTTTTTGCTGTTTCTCGAAAGACGCTTTCCCTTCTTGTGGAGCGAAAGCTGGTGAATACGCCTTGATAACGCAACATTCACTCGGATAAGCACCAAGATCACAGCGAACGTAAAGAGCCACCAGACCAAGAAAGTGGGTCTGCGGAACTTTTGTAGTACGAGGCGAAACCTTTCGTCAGTGTCAATGTTATCGAGGGGCTCACCGTCAGCGCTGCCGTTATAGGCAATGATGAAGGCACCCACGGAAATTATCCCAGTTCCTAGTATAAGTTTACTGGAGAAGCTCTCGCCCGGCAAGAGCATGCTGCTGAAGATGGAGTTGAATATAAGACCTATGCTCTGCAAAGGCGATAAAATAATGAGTGGAAGCGTAGTAAGCTGCACGATCGAGCCGAACACGTTGGTCAAAATGAACATGACAAAGCCAGTAAGCCAGAGGTTTCGCCTGTAAAGATGTGTTGTCCTGTTAGCCTCGTAGTCGTGGACATGCTGTGGGGTAACTGAGCCACGGGTTTCCAACGGTATGCTGGCGTTTTGCAGAGTTTCTCTCAGGGCCAGGCTATCTAGCTCCAAATCGTCTCTGTGATCGAGGATAAGCGGGATAACATGGCTCTTTCTTTGTAGAGTTATTCCTAGGGACTGGATCGCTGACAGCACCACAGCAGCCGTACAGCCCCATACCACGGACGCCTTTGTCATGAGAATAAATAAGCTTTTGTAGTTTGAGGTTAGGGGTGTTGTCTATATGTGGATAGTATCGAAAAAATGGCAGTTCCCGATAAAGAAATATAATGCACACTATCTTTGACAAGTTAGTACTGCGCCTGTCAACCGCGTATATACTCTATCGAAAATGTAAATACTCATGCACTACCAGCAAGATGCTGCTACGAAAAGCTTTAGAGAGTATCATAGAGCAGCTAAATTCCGGAGATGTGGAGTCAGTGGAATCAGGTATAACAGAAGTCGACCTGCTACTACGGTCGTTGGCTCCAGCCATCCAAAAGCTGCACTCTTCCGGATCAATGGACCCCAGGCTCCGAGCATTTATAGCGTTACAGGAGAACTTTCAGTATAATTTGGCAAATGAGCTTTTGGAGGCGTATAGAACGCTTCAGGGCTCGAAAAGGAAAACTTCGACGTTGATCCAGATCAATACCGCCATGATGGGACTACTATTGATCCACGCAGAGTCGAGAAGGCTTTTCAGCAAGAAGGCCAATATGCTGCTTATACTCAGCTTTTTGGACCCTAAAAGCCCAGCTTACTCTGTGGAAAGGTGTGCTTCCTTTGTGTCGTTGCTCATTCACATCTTGTTGAGAAACCTCAGGAACATAAGAGTCTTCGAGGCTTGCGGAGGGTGCATGGCCATTATACGGCTACTTCAGCTCTCTCCGGAGAATGAGAGCGTTTCTGATGAGCTTGCTGAGGTTCAGCAAACGCTACACTTCAAAGTGGTGGAGTTTCTCATTTTCTATATGACCGACGAGTCTGAATTGAAAGACGGAAGCGTGCCTATGAAGACAATTTCAGAGAAGGCCAGCTACATCAAGCCCGAGTTTCCCGCTATCGAGGATCTTGTTGAGAACTTGAACGATCTTTCAACCCACAAGTCCCAGAGCAGCCGGCATCTTTGATTTGAACCACCCAGAAATGACAATAATGAGACGGAAGAGAACTTATGATAGATTGATTAGAATAGAAGAAGAAGGATCAAAGAGGCATACGGCAAATTTTACATCGTGCATTATGGCTGTTTAAAGGTACTCATCAGTATGTAACCATAGATACTAGTGCGCGGCTGTTTATCCAAATCAACGCCTACTACTCTCCGGCAAATGTATACACACATGGAATTGCTACAAAGATGCTTTTTCAAAGCCACTAACTGGAACGAGGACAACATTTTTAATAACATCACAGCAACGTCACGCGCCCTTCTAGATTTCCCGATCCCTAATGGCGCAAAACTAGAAGTACTGTCGAGAGCTACAGACTACCTGGCTCTGTCACTAACACTTCTGAACCACGGCTCAATCAATGGCTCTTTGGCGTACTTGTACACGTCCGTGCCTTTACGCAATGCCACTGGAACGAAGGACATCTCCCTCCAGGATGCTATCGCTGGATTTCGCATAATAGAGCCCTACCACCATGTTTCAGAACGAGGAAAGAACCCCAAAAACGACAAGGCATCGATGGTCTACGGCAGAATGTACTTTCCAGGATCTGTGCTCGAAGCCATGTTGATTAAGAAGCTCTCGAAGCAGACCCAGCTTCTCATCAAGTGCATCAACAACCCAAACTTGAAGAGAAACGGCACCATGATCATGTATCTCCAGCGAAACACGCCCAGGTTCTCTCAGGAATATATCTACTCGACAAACGAGGCGCTTTTTGGATTCCGCTGCTTGTACAACTTCGGTAATGATCGTCCAGCATCACCTCCTTTGATTCCCAAGTTCGATAACTCCGTCGTCTCAATGGGAGCTGAATTTTGGTATGCCGCCATGACAATGAGTCCAGGACTCTCGACCGCTTTCAGATACTCGACAAGGTCCACGTCGACTGGAAAGCCGCTAACAATGACCATTTCCTGTAACCCTATCCTAGGACATGTGTCCTCCACATACAACGTCAAAACTTCCGTTGCGTCAACCGTGTGCTCAAAGTATGACTTCAACTGGTATTCATACGCCAGTAATCTTTCAATTGGGTTCGAGCTTTACAATTTCTCTAAACCCGCAGTGAAGTCAAATCGCAGACATTCAGACCCCAGTATTCACCATGAAAGCCTCGCTCCACCTTATCTGCTGACGGCCAATCTCAATGAGCGTTTGACTCTAGAGAACAACTCCTACAGACCGTTGGATGGTCGCCGAATGGTGAACCCTATGCAACAAAACAGCCTCCCGGAATATCCTTCCACAAGTTTGGGTCGTCTCCGAAGCGAACAGGATATCCAGAACCAAACAGTCATGACAGCATTCCAAAGTTTAGTGAGTGAAAGCAACTTCTCGTCTGTTCTTAAAGCATCTACTAGTTTAAGCGATCGAATGCTTAAGCTACTTTGGGTGGGTCGCTACAAAGAATTCTTGGTGAGCACCGGAGTCAAGATTAACATCAACCCGATCAAGAACACACCGGAATTCAGCAAATTCGGCATCACTTTTTCCTATGCATCCTAATTCTTAAGTTAGTCCTAATTAGCATTGTCTGAAGTTGACTGGGTAGGTGCCTGCACCCGTGCACCAGATTCAAGAAAAAATCAAGAGCGAGAAACTGAAAAGATCGAATTCTTCAAGGGCTCAAAGCATGAAAAACCAACAGTTTTACAAGCTTTTCAAAGACCTGAGGATAGCTCAGGTAGCTACCCCCTTGAGCAAGACACTCAGAGGCTCTGACCTGGCAGCCCCAACCCATCAGATTCTTTTCGCACCCAAGGGCAGCTCCTCTCGTTCAGAGTATGGTATCAAATCGACCTTACCAAAACAGGTAGGCGTCTCCCACTTCGTGATGAATGCGATGGATACCTCGAACAATATCCCTGACGTGGAGAAGTTTTCCAGTCCTCATTACAACAGATTGAAGTTTCAGGAGTCTGGTGTTGTCTTGAAGAAACCATCCGACAAGGCCAACCCTCTTTTTGCGTGGGATTCTTCTAAGAGCATCAAGAAATCTGCTTCCGAAGCAGACAGCGTATTGGCAGATTTGAACCTCGGGTCCAAGGCCAACATGAAAGACGTTCAGACACTCCTCAAAGCCAACCCTGCACTCGCCAAAGAATTCAAGAAGTGGCTCGTCAAAAGATCTCCTGAGTCCATTGTTTTCAAAATCCCCGCCAAGCTAGAACAGCTCTTGAAAGAATTCATTGCTTCGCCCGACTTTGTCACAAAGCGTCCATCCTCTTTGGCAGACATCACCAGAAAGTTTGGTAAGGCTTCTAGAACAGCTCCCCCCAGAGCCGTTCAGGGCACTGGTGGTCTCTCTTATAACCAGAAGGGTCGCCTTAACAATACCCCCAACGGTATCAAGCATGGTGTTGTCGCCCCAGGCCGTCTTGTCGATAATAGAGAGGCTGCCATTGGCGGTTTTGTTGCTTCTGTGAACGAGAGAACCACCATTCTTCAAAATAACTTCATCAATAATGCTCCTGGCAAACATGCCAGACAGTTTGTTCTTCCGTTCAAGGTCAGTGAGGCCGAACTCACTCCAAACGGAGGTGTTAGAATGTACGCTGACGGCATCAGAGTTGGTTCGTGGATCCAGAGGACCGAGAGTGGCCCATCCTACGCCAACAGATCGAACTACGTTGCTTCCAACCCTAATTTTGGCAGTCTTTCGGAGAGAAACAGCAGAGATGCCGCTGCATTGGAGAACTTGTTGGGCTTGGTTTCCAAAAACAAATCCTAGATGTCTATCCCATGTATATATTTAAACGATAATTAAGACACGAACAGCGTGGTAGAAGTAGAAGGTCCACTAGCAGTACCTGGTAGCATACTAGACGTGCCATTTGTAGGAACTGTAGAGGGCATAGTGCCATTGCCAAACAGAGGTGTGGACATTGCAGAGGGAGAATCGTCCCTGGGCTTCTTTGGCCTGCTTTGCTTGAATACCTGTTTCCGTTTTTTAGGCTGCTCACGCTCAATGCTTTGGGGCATGACACCCAACATCTTCTTCTCTTCCAGAATTACACTCTGCCTCAAGTCCTCCGCAACTCGCTCATCTAGTTTAGCATCGACACGATACCAAAGATGGAATGAACTCACACGGGTACCAATTTTTAAGACTTTTTCCATTTTCTCTTTTACGAGATGGAGCGGTCTCATACTGTTGACGACAGTAGGAACAAACTTCTCAGGAATACCATGTAAAGTAAACGAGTAAGTCGTATAACGAATTGGAGGTTCCTCGGGCTTTTCCAATGGCTTCTTCTTTCTTGGTGGCGGGGCCTTTTTGTTTCTTCCACTTCTCGAAGATCTTGCTGGAAGAGGTTCCTCGGCTTCCTGTTTAACTTCTTCAGATGGGGCGGCCTCTGTTTCATTTTCGTTCTTATTAGCCTCTTCCTCCTGCTTGCTGGCTTTTTCTTCCTCCTCTCGTTTCTTTCTTTCCTCTTCCTCCTTGGCGCGTACTTCCTCGTTATACTCAGCAAGCTTCTTCTCGTAAGCCTCGACGTCTTCGATATTGTGAATCCAGATAGTACTGATGAGCACATCTTTGACGCCCATATCATCTTCCAACGTGACTGGGTTGGCTGGTTCAAGAACCTCGCAAATAGAGTCTCTCGGTATGACATACCTGACGTTTGGGTTCTCCAAAAACTCGAAGACCAAGGTCGCGTTGTGCAAGTATTTTTCTTGAAAGGCTGTGAGTTTCCATGGATTATTTGGCTTTGGTGGGCGTTGTATGGCAAACTGCTTGGACTGATATGGTCGAGGAAAGTTAGGTGGGAGGGGCAAGCCTCTATTCAAGTAGAGTTCAGCATGGTGTGGTTGGGGACCCATTTGCTTAGCCTTTTCAATGTATCTCTTGAACAAGTTGATCTGATCTTCAGAGGCAGTGCCTTTTGCCACAAGCTTCATGAGGTCATTAAGCGAAAGCTCTATCTTTGCGATCGCATTAAGATTCGATATCATGATGGCATTGTCAACGGTAGTCATATCCACTGCACGAGGGGGAGGAGGCCGAGGAAATCCGCCTGGTGCTATACCAGTGGGAGGCATTGTCGTATTTGGTCGTGGACCAGTGGAAGGAGCAGGAGAAGGAGCCAGAGGAGACTGCTTAGTTGTTGGGGAGCTCTGCTTTCCTGCTGGTGCCTTGGAGTCACCCAGACCACCGCTTGGAGGCTCCGGGTCATCCTTCTTTTTTAGATTTTCATCCTTTTGCTCCTCCTTATTTGTTTCATCTTTCGCTGAATCCGCTTTTGAATCATTCTCCTTCTTATCGTCTGATTTTGAGTCTTCCTTCACCGCTTTCCCCTTCCCTTTCGCAGATGCCCTCGTACTCTTCTTTTGAGGTGACTTAGGCTTCTTGGTATCGGCAGATTTTTCGGCTTCAGATTGGCCGTTCTCCTCCTTTCCCTCTTTCTCCTCAGCGTCCTCATTCTTCACTTCGACCGATTTTTTATCTTGGTTCTGGGGCGCTGTTTCGACTGGTTTTTCAACCACCGGACTTGGCTGTGAGGGTGGAGCAGCCACAGGAGGCAGAGCAGAAGTGGGGGGAGGATTGGTGGCTCCTAAAGTCGGAGGAGGCCCCGGAGGAGGAATAGGCCTGCCCATCGGTGGCTGACCATACATGGGCTGTGGCACGGAACCTGGAGGAGGACCCAAAGCTTCCTTTCTCATTAGCAAGTCCGATCCATCCGAAACATGGGAGATCTCAGAGAGAGCCTTGGACTTTTCTGAACGGGCGTCTTTGGCAATGAAGATACGGATATCCATGGAATGTGGCCCTAACGATATCGTAGCCTCTGACAACTTCGCCATAACATCTCTGGCATTGACATCACCGCCCAAAATTGGCGTTCTGGTCTTCGCCTCAAGCGAATTACTGGTAGCTTTTGCAAAACGCCGCCTCGTCTCTCTCTCCTTTGCAGGTTGAGGACCCTTCTCCATTTCAGCTAATTTCTTCGCATAGGCGGTTTGTTTGACCCAGTATAGCTTGAACATGGGCGCATGGAAAACGTATGTATTTCTCGAGCGAATAAGCGAGTTGTAAAGCACAGCAGAGTCTTTCACTGTAAGCGGATTCTTCAAAACGTCCTCGTAATGATCGTGTGGAGGTTTATTGTATGAGATCGGTAGACCTTCAACGGTTTCAAAAGGACGAACGATCTGCTTGTCGAGAAGACGCTGTTCTGCTTCAATCTCTTCTCTTTTAGCCGTAGTAATACGGCGTCTCATACGGGGAGGCATGTTGTAAATACAGTGAAAGAACACTGGTTTTCTATACGCCTTTTAGTTACACTATATATCTGTCGTGCACGATGCAGGAAAGTTCATTGACTATGTGAATGCTTCTCTTGCAAGCTAGTCTCCAAAGCATCCAAACCTTGACTAAATAGCTTTAATATCAGTTCAAGCTCTCCCGTAAGTTTGGCTTTGGGGAAGCTGTCGCTGAATAGCTCGCTGTTGATAGCTGGGATTTGTGGGAATTTAGAAGGTTGTTTCGCACTCAATGGAGTAGTACTAGCAGAGATGCTTGAGGAGCCTCCACTGACCGAGTGAGAGGGTTGGTTTCTGGTGACAAAGTAATTGCCACCGGTGTTCGATGAGCTGATAGGGGCAGTTTTTGGGCCCAGAATAGCGGAGATTTTCTTTTGTAGCGAGCCCTGCTGTCTCTGCTGCAAATCCTTCACCTCCAAGGGCTCACCAAGCTGTGAGTCCTTTTCAGCGACCGGCGTCATAGAAGTGACGTTGCCCACAAGCGCAGGGTTGATACCAAATTGATTGATGTTCTCGGAATTAACATGCCCCGAGGAGAAATTGTTCAAAATTCCCCTTTTTTCTGCATCCTCACTTGTCAATGCCGACATGAGGTTCACTGATGAGCTCGGCACGGGCATCTGGATCCGAAGAGAGGGCTTTTCCCGCTTGGATGTTACAGGTCCATGACCGGATCCAGCTGGACCTTGTGCGCCGGCGTCAGTACTAGCTTCCGCACCTGTAGATGTCTGAGCACCCTTTTCGCCATTCAACTTAGAATTGATGGGCTGTAGCATCGGATTCCCGTTCGAGTGAAGGGCACGCATCGATTTAGATGGACTGAGAGCAGATCCATACTCGCCATGAGCACCAGCAGGTGGCGCGACTGGTGATGGAGTTTCATGCCTTTTGACTGAATCTTGATGCGTTGAGTGAGAAAGAGGCAGCTTAGGTGCTGCCAACTGGAAGGCAGCATTGGATCCATGCATATTGGAAATCGTCTTTTTGCGTGGCCGCGTTGTTGATGGGGAGCCATGTCTTGGCTCTAGAGCGGCAGAAGCTGACTGGGAGTGAACCAAGGCTGGCGGTTTGTTCAAGACAGGCAATGCATCATGCGACATCTGCTTTTTATCCATTCTGGAGCCAGGATGCGAGCTTTGATTTGAGGTTGTATCTTTATTGGTGGAAGACATAATCGCCAAACTCTCCATATCTGGGATCTCAATTGTAGGCGATTCTGTCTGGCGGGCCTCCTTGACCGAAGCTAGTGACGGGATACGAGGGTCCTCAAATATACTATCTTCGTATTTTGAGCTTTCATCGTCGTCATCCTCAAATAGGGATCGCAATGACTTGGGAACATTACTGGGAGGCGATGTTGGAGGGTGACGGCTGGAAGACTGATCAGTCGTCGATTTTCCAGAAGGTGGCTTGCCCGTGCCTGAAGTTGCATTCTGGGCAATTGTGTTGTTATTGCTGCCTGAGCTGTATTTGGAGTTGAGATGAAGAGTGTTAGCCTGATGGGTTGGCTGGGATGTGAGTGTAGAGTCATGCGTTGTTTCATAATCGTCGTCTCGGAGGTATGGGAAATGCTGCTCAACTTCTTGAATATCAATGTCGTTGTCCATGATGTATTCTTTGCTGCTCAAGGAGTCGAAATCCCACTTGACTTGAAGCTGGTTTTCGTTGGATGCTTCCTCGCTGGCTTCATCGCCCAAATTATAAAATATCGAGTCTCGTCTGGAGTTTTTATCACGCCAAAGAAGATATCGGGAGACGAGTTCTTTCAATATGCTGGTGGGCATGCTCTTGTACTGCTTCACAAGCTTGCATTTCAACAATTCATCGGCGGAGGGCCTTTCTTGAGGATTCTCATCGAGACATAGAGCGATACACTCTTTTAACGCTTGCGGGTATTCTCTTCCCTCTAGACGTGGCGGCGTCAGCTTTGCAATCATGGCCATTGCCCAATTCGAGGATTTGTCGGAGTATGGTGGGTTTCCTGTGGCTATTTCGTAGACAGTGATTCCTAGAGACCAGATATCGGCTTTGGCGTTATATTGGTCGCCCTCACGGATCACTTCAGGGGCCATCCAGAATGGCGTGCCTGCCATGGTGGTTCTTTTCGAGGAGTTGGCAGATAGCTGCGCTGCCACACCAAAATCACAAACTTGCACGTTACCTTCATTTGTGATAAGGATATTTGCCGCTTTCAAGTCACGATGAATGACACCCAACTTGTGGACCGCCTGTAGCGCTAGTAGGATCTCTCTAACAATAACTGCGATGTACTTTTCTTCAAAAACGCCCGCTTTCAACAAGGTACGCACCGATCCACCAGCACAGTAGTCCATGATGATCCAGAGCTTTGTACCATTGAGAAAGGAGCCATAGTAATGCGTGACATTTGGAGCGTTTTTGAGATCAGCGAGAAACTGGATTTCCTGCTGAACATCAACAACCTCATCGTACTGAGTGTCCAACTCTAGCACTTTTATGGCCACCACCTTCTTGGATTTGACATTGTATCCCTTGTAGACCACACCGAACTTTCCCTGACCGATCACTTCGGTTCGCTTATATGAATCTATCGAAGACATGGGCTTAGAGCCTTGAGGCTGATTCCGTTAGGGGTATTCAAAGGAGGTTGGCAGGATGTTCTGATTCGAAAAACGCAAGTAAAACTATCAAAATGGCCGAGTAATTGGCGCTATGGTGGCAATGCTGGAGGAAGATACGGAGGGGGATGCACAGGTTTCGGATCGAACTTATTTGTTGATGTGCGGTGCCTTTACAGTTGGTTTTCATAGACAGGTTTCAGAAACATGGAGGCCTGTACAGAAATCAGACAAGACAGACGCCCTACGATTTGTAATCGATTTATTCTGATGAAAGCTGGCTGAACTTTTGTTTTTAGGGTCAGCTTTTCATTTCTATATTTAATTATTGGAAGAGAAACCCATGCGCAACATGTACTCGCTTAAGTATGTTGCATGTGCTAAGATGGCTAGATCCGGCAACACTACAGATCAAGCGCTCAGAAGAGATGGTCAAAGAATTGTAGGAGATAAATATGGTTGTTATGAATTTTGGAGTACCAGCGGGAAATATAGATCCAATAGAACGCAATAGATGCGAGCCCCTTTAGAACAACTGAAAAGCAAGAGTAAATTTTGTGTACTCTCATAGAAGCATGCCTTGCAATCCAAGAAGTGCAGTTACTAATTGAACTCCATCGCGCCACATCGGAAGCTTCCAGTAGATGCAGATATAATCTAACGTTCAGCCGACCCTTAAGGGGTACAAAGTATCCGGGGAACCGATATTTGCAACGACCTTCTTGAAGCAAACCAATCAATAATTTCGAATGCTTTCATCATTTATGTATTTTATGCCGTTTTGCGTGCATTTACAGCACAAGCCTTTGACATATTCGTACCGCATAATGGCTGCAAACATTCGTGAGCTCTCAGTGATAGATATCCAAAACTCAAACCGACCAGTTAAAAATGCCCAACCAGCATCCAATCCAAGCAAATAAGAAAACGCTGCCTTTGAAACTGCCAAAATGCCTTCCTCTATGTTGTCTTGGCTAACGGTCTGACTCATTACTATACAAGACATTCTATTCGCGATAAGCTCAGTGGACATCATCTACCACCTACTCACACCAACTACAGCACACACCATGTCCAGATCTGCTACGATAAAAAGGGACACCAACGAAACGAAAATTCAAATTGCACTCTCCTTAGACGGAGGCCACATTGCCGTGGAGCGGTCCATCTTCCCAGACAAGGTTGTCGACGAACATGCTACCCAGCTGAGTCTGGCTCAAGTCATTCTGGTTCAAACGGGGATCGGCTTCTTGGACC
Organism: Candidozyma heveicola; assembly: GCA_003708405.2. Classification (NCBI taxonomy): domain Eukaryota; kingdom Fungi; phylum Ascomycota; class Pichiomycetes; order Serinales; family Metschnikowiaceae; genus Candidozyma; species Candidozyma heveicola. Next base: position 1,291,664 of record PPOB02000001.1, read on the forward strand.
ACATGTTGCATGCTTTAGCTAAGCACTCGGGCTGGTCGCTTATCGTCGAGTGTATCGGAGACTTGCACATCGACGACCACCACACAGCGGAAGATGTTGGTATCACGTTGGGTCTCACATTCCACAAGGCCTTGGGCCAGGTGAAGGGCGTAAAGAGATTCGGGTCTGGCTTTGCTCCTTTGGACGAGGCCTTGAGCCGAGCTGTCGTTGACTTGTCCAACAGACCTTATGCGGTGATTGAATTGGGCTTGAAGCGTGAGAAAATCGGCGACTTGTCTTGTGAGATGATTCCCCATGTTCTTGAGAGTTTTGCTCAAGGAGCGGCCATAACCATCCATGTGGACTGCTTGAGAGGTTTCAACGACCACCACAGAGCCGAAAGTGCCTTCAAGGCCTTGGCTGTTGCAATAAAAGAGGCCATCAGCAAAACCGGCTCGAACGATGTGCCCAGCACAAAGGGCGTTTTGTTTTGATATGGGACGTATTTATTCAGTAAATAGGGAGGTAGACGTATATTCTACGATGACAGCACAAGGCAAGGTTCAGACCTATGTAGGCTGGTAACAGAAAATTAAGGTTGATAGAGTAAGAGGCGATTTAGTAAGGGGTTGAGGAACCCAAAGTACGACAAATTTGAACTGCTCTTTCATTTACTCTACGAGGCATCTTTTGCACCTATTCACTGGATGCGATGAGATCGCACTCCCACTAACTACATGTTTAAGAGATGCTTCCATACAACAGGGCGCCTGCAAGCAGTGAAGCCCATATTCAAGTCTCATAATCCTCGGAAGGGGATAAAGACATTCGACGACAACTTCGATACTCAGGGAAAGAAAGACGACCGCAAAATATGGGAGCGCATGAATATAACCAAAGATGAGTTCTTCATCAGGAAGTACGGCAACATTACGACCGAGGAGAGAAAGAGGCTCGACCAAAAAGTGGCAAAACAAAAGAGACTCCGTGAAGAGCGGAGAAAACACGAACTTGGCGACGCCTACGAGGAGAGAAAGAGAGAGCCCATTTCTCTCAATCCACTCTCAGAGTACGTCTTCGGAACACACCCAGTCATTGCCGCTTTGACAGCTGGCAAGAGGGAGTCATTTAGCAAGCTCTACACGTTCAACACGCGAGAACACACTGCCAAAATCTTGCGTCTCGCAGAAAACTACGGCATCAAGGTTGTGGAGAAGAAGAGCAAGGCCGAAATGAACAAGCTCAGCTCCAACGGAGTCCACAATGGCGTTGTTTTGGAGACGAAGCCGCTTCGCCCTCCCAACATTTTCAATGTCCGGGTTTCTGAGGGAGAATACGAGGTGACTAGCATAAACGAGGAAACTGGCGCTAGAGAGAAGAAGAAACACACATTGGCACGAGGCACAGCCAGACCCAAGAAGGATATTTACCCCCTTGGAATTTACCTTGATGGTATCACGGATCCCATGAACTTCGGCAACATCGTCAGATCCGCATACTTCTTGGGAGCCGACTTCATTGTGGTTCCCAGCCACGACTCAGCACGGATCGGGCCTGTAGCCGCTAAGGCGTCCGCCGGTGCTCTTGATATGATGCCTATCTACAAAACAGACGAGACAATGCCGTTTTTCGACCGCATGAAGAGAAGTGAGTGGAACATCGTCTCCACATCAGCCAGGCCCAGTGAGGCTGAGCTTGAGTCGATGCAAGACAACCATGCCCAGCATTTGGAAAGCAAGTTTGTCGAAACCAGCGACCTCCCCGTTTTGCTTAGTGAAGCTCCTGTGCTTTTGGTTTTTGGCAGTGAGGGCGGCGGCATTAAGAGAAATGTGATGTTGCGTTCTGACTACTTGGTTGCCATGAACAAAGGACGGGCCGACGACGAGAACAATATAGTGGATTCCTTAAATGTTGGCTCCGCTGCGGCCATGGTCATCAACCGCTGCTTGGACTGATTCATTCCACCACCTGTAAATAGAAACGAGAAGGATACGACAATAGAAATCGAAGAGATGTACTTAGTTTTTGTAATCTTTAACAGATCAGTAGTTTTGGCCAGAGATATTTTTGGCTACATAAAACGCCAAACACGGTTACCGGTATTATGAGATCAGTGGCCCTAGATGCATGGTGCCTATATCGCAGTCGTTCGGCGATTCTTCAAATGCGAAATGCCTTCTATCACCAAGATTGAAAAAAGCGACCAAAACACAAAAAGGTGCCGTCTTAAGCCAAAGCTTGGAATCCACGATTTCATTACCCCCTCTAAATAAACCCACACCCCTTCCAGTTCCCTCAATCCATGGAATCCCGCTTTGAATCCCGAGCGCGATAATGCGGCTGAAGTGCTCCGGCCTATTTTGGGAGCGATAAGCACCCTCCAAAACATTGTTTTCATCGAACCACATTCTTCTCATCCCACCAGCTGCACAATAATCGCCAGAAAGGTCTTATGTCCGACAACGAATTCACGGAGGATTCCAGGCTTCTTCCCTCCAGAAGAGGGTCCATTTTCGGCCATTCGGTGGGCTCTTTCAGAGGCCCCAATTCCTTGCAGAACTTTGCCTCGTCTTTCACCAGAGCCCAGTCTTTTGCTGCTAACCAGATCGACGCCAACATTCTGAAAAAGCGTTCTTTCTTTGCGGGTAATGACGATGAAGACTCCGCCGTTGGCCATGAAGATGATGAGCTCTTCGATCCGGAACTCATGGCCCCTTCGTCTAGAGGTGAAAGGTTGAGCACTGTACTCCATGAGTACAACTCCTTGCGTGCTCCTAATGGCATCGGCTCAGCGGGCGGCCCGTCTCCTTACAACGAAGTCTTTTACCAGGACGATATCAGCAGCATTCTCCAGAGAAGTAAGTCCAGGGATGCGTCCTTCTCCAATACGGGGTTTACGCCTTTGACCAAGAAGAAGAGCCACCCGGCGCTCTCCTTCGGGTCCCATCTTCTGACCCGCTCGTGGGCAACAACTGCATCTTATTTTGGCATCAAGAGAGTCGAGGACAAGGATGGCCATCTTGTCACGGTGATAGCCGGACAGTCGACTGCACCACAGACTGTTTTGAACTCTATCAACGTTCTCATTGGCGTCGGACTTTTGGCATTACCTGTAGGGCTTTTGAAAGGCGGTTGGGTGATTGGCTTCCCAATGTTACTCTTGGGATGTTTAGCCACTTGGTGGACCGCTACCTTAATCTCCAAAGCAATGAACACCGACCAGACGATCATGACTTATGCTGATCTTGGTTATGCTTCCCACGGCTCCACCGCTAAGCTTTTGATCTCCATCATTTTCACTATCGACTTGCTTGGTTCGGGCGTATCTCTTGTTTTGTTATTCAGCGACTCATTATATTCACTTTTAGGAGATGACGCAGCTGGGTGGACCAAGACGAACTTCAAATTTTTGGCGCTTGTCGTCCTCACCCCCTTCACATTCATGCCATTGCCGATATTATCCATCTTCCTGGGCTTTGGGATCTTGGCGACTTTTTCCATCATCATTCTTGTTGCCATTTGTGGCCTTCTCAAGGCCTCTTCTCCAGGCTCACTTCTCCAAGTTATGCCCACAAATTTATGGCCAAATTCCATTGCCGATGTCTTTGCTGCAGTGGGTATCATAATGGCTCCATTCGGCGGCCATGCCATTTTCCCAAACTTGAAGAACGACATGAGACATCCCCATAAGTTTACAAAAACTTTGGTCACAACATATTCTCTCACATGCCTTGCCGACTGTTCAATGGCCATAATTGGCTTCTTGATGTTTGGCGGCCTTTGCAACAATGAGGTGACTAGTAATCTCCTCGAGACGGCAGGCTATCCTAAATGGGTTTACCCACTTATCAGTGGCTTGATTTGCCTCATTCCTTTGGCCAAAACTCCATTGAATGCAAAGCCAATCATCTCCACTCTTGACGGTCTTTTCGATCTCAATACCCTTGTTGAGGGAGAGTCAATTACACGAGCTTTCATCAGATCATCCATGAGATTCCTAGTGCGTGTGGGAGTAAACGTTGCTTTTGTGTATTTGGCCATTTTGGTCCCAGAGTTTGATCGAATCGTGGGATTAATGGGATCCTCAATCTGTTTCATTGTCTGCATTATCTTGCCGTGTTCCTTTTACTTGAAGCTTTGCAAGAACACCATCAGAGCTACAGAAAAGGCATTCATCAACTTCGTCATATTTTTCTCTACATTCCTTGCGATAGCTTGCACCTACTTCACCATTAATCACTGATTAAGAATAGACATCATTTGCGATTCTCAAAGTCAGCATTAGCCAGATTCGTTCTGAATATAAGTCAAGAAACAATCCGTGATCCTTATCAATAGAGACTCCAAAATCCGGTGGTCCAACAAGAAATCGTAATTGAGTTTAACCAACAGTCCTCTTGACGCATCTTTTTGCAATTGTTGTTGCAAATCACTTGTAGCCTTGAATATCATCTCAAAAAGAGGTTTGTACTTGAGATTCTGCGAATTGAGATTCTCTTTCATGGAGAACTTCAAAAAAAGCTTTCCCTCCGTTTCAAACTTGTTACGAACAAAGTTCATGGCAAACGAGATGCGGTCCTTTTGAGTTCTCTTTGAAACACTAGGGTTGATGCTATTGTGATAGAACATGAAATGGAACGAGTTGAGATGTTGAAGTTTGATCTCAAACTGGAGCTTCGGAAGTTTGTTCGAAAGTTTGGGAATATTTTTCTCCAATAAATGAAGACGAATCTTTTTAGTTGCGCTTACCACGGGTGCAAACTCTTTCAAGTAGCGAATGGACCCCACGAGGGCATCATGAGATTCTTCAATCTGCTGGTTAAGAAGCTTCGTCAAAACCTTGACTGCATCTTCTTCATGTTCACCTGTTGTCAATTGTAGCTGCATTTGATCGTTGGCTGGAAGCTTCAAACGGAATTCCTCGTAAACCGGGTCAACGGTGAATGCAAGTTGATCAACAGTTGTAGTTGTGACAAAGATGTCAGTCTTCTTAAGCTGATACAACATTCTCATCAACAGATCAACCTTTTGCAAATGACCGAAGAGCTGATTAAGCAAATTATGTGTACCATCGGTCTCGGTACCTTCGACCAGCTTCCTCGAGAAATCAACCAGAGCCAGGACTTCAAATTTCTCCTTCTCAGTGTTCACATTGACATTAAGTTTCTCCAAAACACCAATATCCGATTGAGAGATGCTCTTCAAAGACCCCCAAATAGACAAATCCATTTTGGTAGACACATCATCGGATGATAGCATCACACGTAAGAACAAGGAAGTGGAGGACACTGCAATAGGGAGGAGATTGCCATGGTTGAAAAGCACGAAGACGGATTCGTATTTTGAAGGCGAGCTCTCCAAAGTGAAGGGAAGATCGAAATGATTGAGCGCTGATTCATCACTGTAGTTGACATAGTTGATCTTGCGGTTTTGCAACTCTTCAACAATGAGGTGATCAACAATCAAGTTCGAACCAGATTTCGAAAGGTTTTTGAAGAACGAGTAGTCAAGCTCGTCTTCCTGTGCTGGCTTCAAGACTTGCATCCACTGAATTTTCCATTCACCCTTGATAGATTTCAATCTTGACACCCACCAATAAGTCTTCAAAGTCAAACCGCTAATTAAACTGATTAAAAATGAGAAAGTGGGCCAGTTGCGACATCTATAAAACTGCACTCTCTTTGGAGAATTAGATTGTTGGATTGCGGTTGCGTCTTCAGTGTCCAACGACTCATATAATTTGCTAATCTCACTGTCGTTAAAGTTGATAATATCATTGGCGATCCACTCAGTTGTGATCAATTGATTGTTCAACGATTCACTAAGACTCTCTAATCTTAGCTGTATCAAGTATTTCACAACGTTAGAAATTATCTCGCGCTCACTGATGAAAGCCTGGTTCTTGGTGGCACTGGATGGACTATTGATCTTGCTTTGAATTTGAGCCTCAATAGGCGATGGATTCATGAAATAGAAGAATCCAGTAAGTGGGTTTATAGCAAGGATCGTGGATTTTTTAGGCGTGAGCTGAATTAAAAGTTGGTATGGGTTGATGGATGAACAAGCATCAGCTGGCAATTGCGCCAGTAGCTGCTCGAATATTTTGTGCATGAGAATTTCTGAATGCTTGTTGATAATGAGACTGAGGATCCAGTCAACACTCAAATCTTGCACGTCATCTTCGTAGTTGCCTGTGATGCTTCCGATGTTGTGGTTGAGGTTGTACTTTCCATTCTTGAACCACCGGAAGTTGAGGTTGTACAGCTTATCAATGCCAATTTCGATAAAGGATTTCCAATCTCTGGAGAAGAAGTTTTTGGACCAGTAGTTGATGATAATGAGCGATGATGAGTACTTGAACTGGATATTGTTCTTCCACTTGCTGTTGACTGAGAGATCCCTCAATTGTCTGGATATGAGGTAAAGTTTAAAGGAGATGGAGTACTTATGGAGTGAATCGTAAAGACCAGTGAGTGACTGAGTGAGCAAGACTTGATTCATAGCAGTTTCTAGCTTGCCACGCGATGATTCGGGGAGCCTCGTTATTATCCGGCTGTCTTTATGTGTGATGAGGCCAGTATCTGGGTTGATGCCAAATAAAAATGCAAAGTCGATGAAGAAGAAGGGTGACTTGTGGTAGTCTTCATCGTTGTCAATGACCTGATCGTTGCCAACTGTGATGCAGACCTGGAACTCATTGGGGATCGTTATAATGACCCTCCCGTCCTTGATCTCATAATTATTGTTGAAACGCGAGGGCATATCCTTGATGAGAGCCATTCTAGCCGTCAAGGTCAAGTTAAGATCTCTCAAAACCTCCAAAACCTTTTCGGGAGACACCGGAGGTTTTTGGATGAAGTTGTACGAGGGTAGTTGCGGACGGCCCTTCACTAGAAGCTCCAAAGCGGTGAAAATATCCGAGTCAGGGAGTTTGGCTCCACTAAAATTGTTAAGCTCAGCAAGACCGTGGCCCAAATTCTCAAAGTAGAATTCCTGTGTTCGGAAATAGTTCAAGAGATCAATGAGCTTGGACACATCTCTTGAGTTCTGCGCCCACTTGACCAAAGTGTATATTTTTAGGAAGTCTTTCCTGAGCGACACAATGACCTCCAAAAACTTCCGTTTTCTGGCGGCATCGCTCTCAGACGTCTTTGTGTTAGCCAAGTTTTCAATTAGTCGACTTAACTGCTTGTACGCTTCTTGAGTGTAGAACCTCAACACATTCGATAGCGGGATAATATTATTTGTGACATGCGGAAGCTCAGGAAGAGACCCCAGCTTGGCGCTGGTAGTCCCATTCTGGGCATTTGATGCTGCCAGCTGAACCTCCATACTTCTGAACAAAGCCTATCCAATCGATCAAACCTCAAGACGGCTATTAGTCACGTGTTTGAGTGTGGCCTGAAATGGACCTTATAGGTGTATGTTTAGCAGGAGGAAGGACAGTGCCTTTTGAGTTGGATGAAGTAGCCAGGATAGGTTTTCGTTGACGGGTACCTACTTTCTATCTTAGTGTGCGATCGGTGACCTGCATAGAAGCCGAGTGCTGGTGGGGCCGACAGCAGTCTTTAATTTGCAGCCGTTGAAGGCGGACGGAAAAATCTCGTAAAGCGTATATTGGTTGGCTTCTGAATGCATATATTCAGACGGAGCCATCTTTGTCGTTATAATACATCGTTGGGGTAAGAGGTAAGGAACGTCGCGAGCTAGCTAGTAGACTCAAGGAAAGATGGAGGCACCTCGTGTTTGATCCACAGAAACCTCTCATCTTGCAACATCTGACTCACGGTGACTCGTCTGTCCTTACGAACAAGCGAAACATCGACAATTGCCATGAGTTGCTTCATGATCAGCTTGGACTCCTCCGAGACCGAGTCATCCTTCATGGCGGCAGCGGTTCGAAGCCATTCCCAGTCGATCATGGCGATTCTGTGCGCTGGGTTGTGTCTTTTACGACGTCGCTTCAAAACCGAAGGAGATATGGCTGAGCTGGACATGAACTCTAGCGGAGGTGCGTCAAATGGAAGTCTGTTTTCCAATATGGAGTAGATGAGTACCCCGAGAGACCACGAGTCGAGAAGCTTACCATCGTACTCAAGGCCCATGAGAAGCTCCGGACTCACATAGTCCTGCGAGCCACATTTGGTGGAGAGGAGCTGATCAGGCAGCGTGAGTTTCTTGGAAAGACCAAAATCCGTCAAGGTGCAAAGCGGAGACACTTGGTCGCGGGGAACGAAGTTTTCCAACAAATCGTGCTCTCCAAAGTTCAAAAGCACGTTTTCGAGCTTGAGATCACGATGTACCACGTCGTGGCTATGTAAGAATGCGACGCACACCACGAGCTCAGCGACAATGCGCTTCATCAACTGCCAGAAGAAGTCAGAGCGGCTCAACTTGCGGTGGTTCTTGAAAAGCCATGTAAAAAGATTTCCTCCCTTGCAGTATTTCAAGAGGAAATACTGTTTGCTTTGCATCTTGACATTGTAGAAGTCGTACATGTCGGCGCCAGCGGGGGCGGCCTGGGTATTTCCCGTGAGAACCTGGTCAACTTCGGCCTGCGTAATTGAGAGGTTCACCGAGTAGTCTAGAAGGCCCACTATACATGGGTGGTTTAAATGGGTGAGGATCCCGAGCTCCCGGCAGATGTACAGGCGAAAGTTGGAGATGTCCTCTTTGGAGTCCGTGGGCACGTTGACTATCTTCACGGCGATGATCTCGTCAAGATTTGCGGTGGAATGCGCCCGGACCACTGTGCTGAAGGTTCCGCAGCCCACTACCTCGTCGAAAACATACAGCTTGTGGATGTGGGGCGCCTCTATGATCGTGCCTACGAGCAGGCTTTGCTCGGGGTCTAATGGTGGCAGAGGGATAGTAGAAGCTTCCCCATCGAGCAGAGATGGGTTCGAGACAAACCTGGTCGATGAAGAGGGCGGGTTTGGGGTCTCTGCACGTCTAAAGGAGCCCGGCTTGAACTCGGAAACGGCTCTGTTGCAATCTGCGGTGGGCGAGCTGATGTTCTGGCCACGTTTGGGCAAGGAGATTTTGGTATTGGCAAACAGACCGTTATGCAACACCGGGGTCGGTAGTTGAGTGATGCTTCCGATATCAAACGAGTTCAGCGGAGAAATGTCTATGGGGGCCGCCAATTCGGCAGGATTAGCAGAAGCAGGGCTCTGGAGGGAGACCGGTGTATCGTGGGGAGACGACGTAGGAACCTCTATTCGAAGACTCCTCCATCTATAGTCGTCTTTTCCTTGGTAGTTCAGCTCGGCCAGTGACGGCAGCAGGTTTGAGTGGCGAGAATATGACTGAACATCAGACAACTGAGGAGTCGTCACGGGTGACGAAGACCGCAGGTTTGTGTGGATAGACATGATAGCGGCAATTATGGGGTTATCAGATGAGACAGTCAACAAAGATCTAGTGGCAGGAAGGGGCAGGAAGCCGTGAAAATGACCTAGGGATAACCAGGCAGTTCAAACCAGGACAAACCGGCAAATCCACGGAACAGTGTAGTGGGATCTAGAAAGAAAGCAGATATGGAGAAGCAAAAGGTGAGGGCGGCTTGTATGACGGTGTAGACAGTGGACTGCACATAGGGCTTTTTTGGCAGCTACCAGCAGGCGGCTAAAGCGGGTATGAGCAGCGACAGAGCTCCTATGTGCGAGTGCTTAAAAGTGATAAGCGCCTGTGGGGCCATTTGCTCATCGTATAGATATAGGAGTTGAGAAAGATTGGCAGATTTCAGAACTTCAGAGGAACAGACGCGCCAGGATTCATAAATTTGCATAGAAGACACACAAAGCAGAAGCAGCGGAAATACCGAAACCAGCGAAAAAACACAACGCTCGATTGTTCAACAATGCGCTGCCGCGTGCTTCCAATAATTAACAAACTAACCGTCACGGTGGGTCAAAAAAAGGTAGAAGTCTGCACAAGTCTTGCCAAACCTTAAATCCACCTCTTCTCGTGACTCTGTCTTTAACCTCTTCCGTCTCGCTTGGGCAGATCCCCATGCGGCGCTACCAGCCAAGTGAGGCAGGAGGCTGCCCAAATGGAGGTTTTTTTTTTCCGCCGCACCAGACTAATTCTCACAATGCAACCCCAAATACACGCTCTGCCAGCACCTTACATAAAGCCTTCCAACACACGGTGGGCCTTTTCAAGCCGCTGGAGACCCACCTCGTACCGCTGCTCGTCAAGAATCATATCGGACGTGAGCCTACTCAAGGAATCGACGATTTTTTCGATCATCTGTTTTTCCTTGATGGGGATGCTGAGGGTCTCAAATTCCTCGCCTATCACAGCGCCATTGATGCTTTCGAGGAGGTTAATGAGCGTGTTGTAGGAAAACGGCTTCGTGCCGCTGCTGCTGTTGCGTATGTGTTTCCGGATTTTTCTCTTGGTGCTTTTCCGTTTGGGCATCTGAATATTGTCCTTGACTGACTTGGCCCGCACTGGGTTCACCATCACAGGCTCGTCAATGTCGTAGTACTCGTCGTCGTGTCCGAGTCCAAGCCCATGCTCGGTGTAGACACTGTCTCTAGCAGCGGCAATGTTGGGATCGCTTCGTGCAAGAAGTGTGCCTTCTTGGGGCCTTTCTAGGTATGGCAGGCCTGGTTCCTGTTTCTCTCTGGATTCGTCGTGATCGTCCGCGTCGTGCTGTGCAATTGGTTCACGTGTGGCCTCCAAAGGAGGCTCCAATTCAGTTTGCTCCTCGGTAGCGCCAATCGCAGAACCTTCAGGGCCTTCACCCACCTCTTTCGCTGCTTCTTTTGCAACCACAGCCATACGAAGACTGGGGCCTCTGCTGGGAACCACACTTGTTCCAGTCTCGCTTCCAATCTCAGGAGTGAATCCCTGCTCCTTGGCAAACTCCCGCTCGTACGCTTTTCCGTACTCTTCCTCACTGCTCATTCCATGGAGTGGAACCTGCAATGACCCGCCTGGAGCCTCGTTGCCCGTCTCAATTTGCACGTCTTCTCCAGTCTGAGCATTCTTCTCAACTTCGTGGAAACTGAGCGTCCGGTCGCCCTCCTCCCGCGAGTACAAGCTGAACTGTTGCGATGCCACACGGGCTTTCTCCAAGCTCTGGGGACTGGGCCTTTTAGGCAATTGACGGCTGGAAACAGCGTGAGCAGGTACTTCTGGCAAGTTTTGCAAGCTCTCGCCGCTGTCGGCCGTTTCAAAGCTGCCAGACGAAAAAGTGGAGTATCTGTTGGGGTTGGTTTGCGAGGTCGAGGGCTCGGGAGCAGTGTAGTGCAGTTCAGTGGGACTCATCACGCCCAATGGCTCGTCTTCAAGCGGCTCACTCTTCAAGCTGCTGGCGTTCTCCATGAGTCTGTCCAAATCGTCGGTGATATTCACTGAAAACCTGTGGGAGTGCTTGGGCGAAGTGTTCTTTGGTCCACGAGGGATGATCTCGCTCATGGGTCTTCTTTTCAGCCTGGGAGGCACGACCTCCTCCACTTCTGTGTTCAATGTCAACAGCGGCGCCTCCACATTGGGGGCATGGCTCAAACTGGTGTTGAGTCTTCCAAGTCTCACCGGGTTTTCAGAGTATAACGACTCTTCGTCGGTGCTGGTGGGTGCATCTGAAGCCACTCTAGAACCTTCGTAGTACTTCACACTTCCCCGTGTTTTGACACTGTCTGATCTTTTGAGTGGAACTGGTACTGCTTCTCCAATCTCAGCTTTATGGAAAGAACCATGAGAGAATCTCAGGGACTGGCTACTGAGCCGCTTGTCGTGAGGAGGCACCGGAGGGGCCCACTCTTGATTGTTTTTCGACATTCTTGTACTTTAGAGGTTATGGCAGATGAGAAGTTGTGGATTTGCGAAATCAGCGACCTGATCCTTGTTTGATCAATGTTTTGGTTCTGCCTAAATAGGCACTGTAATGATGTGCCGCACACAGAACTCCATCTCCATTTCTGTCATGTGACCGTTTTCGATCCAACTGGCTACTCTATGCTACGGCTTCGGCGGCTCCACTCGACGTTTTTTTCAAGAGCCCCACTCAACTATGAATCCTTAGCACTGAGGGTGGCAGAGCTGAGGGCTTCTGGGAAACTATCGCGGGATCTCATCTTGGACTATACCAGGGCCAACAGGAAGCTCCAGAAAATCAATAAACAGTCACGCCAGCAGCTCAAGGGCGAGCTTGTGACGGGAAAAGAAAACTTTCTAGATTTCAAAGTCAATGTGTCGAGTGCCCAGCTTGAGGATGAGTTATGGGAGTTTTTCAGATACTCCTGGGACCTCTGTGTGAAAGATGAGGCCGTAGTGGCTGCATTTATCCTGAATCCTGACGCCAACGTCGGCCGGTCCTTTCAAATCGTCAAGTCAAATTTTGAGGGCCTGATGAACAGTCCCTCTCACCACAGTCCAGCAGCCTTACTACTACGAAAGCTTCTCAAGAAGAACGACTACCATAACTGCATCGGTCTCCTAGACAGCACCTTCAACTCTGCAGGCTACCTCCAAACACAGAAAGCTCGTTTTAGAAAATGGATTGGAGAATGCGGGCTAATTGTCGGAGCACTCTCCGTATTGCAGTACTCCTTCATCTCACTCTCGCTGCTCTACTACCTTCTCCCACTTACCACACTTTCAGTCTTTGGGACAGTTTACGGCCTTTCGAAGGTGTATTTTCCCTCTGTCGGTGAGAGAGTCAGCTGGCGGCCGCACACCAGCATTGCACACCGGTTTGTCCACCGCCATGAACAGGCCTGGATGAATACTATCATAACCCACTTTGAGGAGCACAGTGAGCTAAACTTCAAAAACTACCACACGTCAGAAGTGCGCCGTGCGTCGACTCTAGGAATATCCCGCCAAGATGAATACGACATGTTTCTTCCAAGCACCACCAACCTTCCAGCACTAGCCCACGAAGCCAGAAGCGAACACACAGAGTCTGTGGCCCAGTATTTCCGGGAAGAGCTCCAAAAAAGAAGACTCAACTGGAACACACTAAAAGAGGAACGCACACTTCTCGACTTTTGGCTTTCTCACGGCGAAAACTACGAATGGGTCGAACCAGACCAGGACCCTGGAGAAATGTGCACTTTTCGCAGCCATTCCTCCAACTCATATGCGCGCGATCGTTAGACATCAACACTTCTAAGATGGCCTATATCCCCATCTCGACCCCGCTGGACCTCAAGGTTTTGTCGTGTCTTGATTTCGACTCAAGGCTCAATTCCCTCCTAGTGGCCACACACGACAACTCGGCTCTTCTATATACGTGTCTGCTGAATGGCACTTCTCCTCTGGCTACCCTAACAGCAGAGATAAACACACCATCTCCGATTATGGCTGTCGCCCAATCCGGACACACAACATACGCTGGATGTTTAGACGGCACGCTACGGCAGTTTGACTACGAAAACACCCGAATGACGACGCCCTTGGCCTCGGCTAAACACGACCCTCCAAGCCCTACCAACCACCTCAAAGCAATTGATCCGAATCTTTTAGTGTTTACCGCCGTCGACGGCACAATCCGGTACTTTGACCCACGAATTGACCGGCTTGTGGATTCCCACTCGTGCTCATCGAAGCTCTTTGCAGCAGATGCCACTTCTCAGTACGTCACCGTGGGGTTGGCGGGAAGCCAGGTGCAGATATTTGACCTACGCAAGAGAAACACTCTGTGGCAGTCTCGTGCCAGTGGATTGCGGTATCAGATGACCAATATCAAGAACTTCCCCTCCGGCGAGGGATTCGCGTTGTCTAGCATAGACGGACGAGTCTCTATCGAGTACAACGACTTGCTGGAGGAGTCCCAGAGCCGCAAGTTCGCTTTCAAGTGCCATAGAAGCACAGATAGAGAAACACGGACAGACACCGTTTACCCTGTTACGGGACTACGCTTTCACCAGCAGTACAACACTCTCTTCACTGCGGGTGGTGATGGCCATGTCTGCGTGTGGAACTGGGAGAAACGGAAAAGAATGAAGCAGTTCGAGAGGGTTCCAGGCCACCACGGGATTTCTCACATGGACATCAACCAGGACGGCTCGCTTCTAGCAGTGGGCACTACGGACAGTGGATTCATGCGGTTGCCAGACGCCGACGCTCCATTCGTGCCAGAAGCAAGTCGGGTCTTCCTCAAACATTTGGATGAGATTGACTGTAAACCCAAGGCTAAATAGTAAACTCGTATCAACAACGATAGTAGTACCACAGTGGGTGCGAAAAATCTAACCTAGATGAGCTTCACCACCAAGACAGACACATTCATAGACTGGTTGAAGAACCACGATGTCGACATCTCAGAGAAGGTCGAGATTCAAGATTTCAGAAATGTTGGCCAAGGCCGGGCGCTAGTAGCCAAAGAGGAAATAGTGCCAGACGAAGACCTCTTCAAGCTACCACAGAGTGTATTCTTGAACGCCACCAACAACTCCCTCATTGAAGACTATCCCGAAGTCAAGGACAAGATTTTGGACTTGACGCAATGGGAGGCCTTGATTTTGGTGCTCATCTACGAATGGCAGGTCAAGAAAGACGGAAGTAAATGGAATCTGTACCTTGACGTACTCCCCATCAAGGATCCTGAAAATTACAAGTTCGACCAACTTATCTTCTGGTCTGACGACGAACTTGAGCATTTGAAGCCTTCTTTCATCACCAAGAGAGTTGGTAAAGACTCAGCTGAGGCACTTTTGCTGAAGGTCAAGGGCCTTATAGCGTCATATGGCATCACAGCTCTACAAGACGTCTCCCACGAGGATTTACACAAATGTGCAGCTCTCATCATGTCCTACTCCTTTGACGTTCAACGCAAGGATGTTCCGGAAGATGACGAAGATGAGGAAGCTGACGAGTCCACCATCAGAACCTCTCCTTACATCAAAAGCATGCTCCCATTGGCAGATACCTTAAATGCCGATACAAATCTCCATAATGCCAGCCTAATGAAGCAAGAGTCCTCTCTTGTCATGAGATCTATCAAGGCAATTGCGAAGGGTGAACAAGTCTACAACACCTACTTTGACCACCCCAATGCTGAAATTTTGAGACGGTATGGCTATGTGGAGCCCGAGGGCTCAGTTGGCGATTTTGGCGAAATATCACTCGACTCAATCAAGCAGTATTTTGCCAGCTCTACATCGCTTCTGTCTTCCAATGTTGAGGACATCATCAGCATTTTGATAGAGATCCAAGAAGAGGAAGACGAAGAGTTCGTCGTTGAGAGCTACGATTGCTACATTTCGGGCGAGGTGGTCTTCGAATTGACCTTCTTGGTGCAACTTCTTACGGTTCTTGCAGGTGTTAATGACAAACTGGCATTCAACGATAGGACTTTGGATAGCAAGGGCCGCGGGATAAGGCGTGTTTTCAAGAAGTGCTACCAACTTGTGGAGTCTGGGAAGTTGACAGAATCACTCAAGACAAACCTCATCCAAATTCTTGAGCAGCGTATTTCAGAGTACCCTTCGCTCGAAGAGAAGCTCGAAGTATCCCACCCAATGTCAAGAGAAGCGATGGCCAAGGTGGTTCTTCAGTCAGAACTGAAATCTTTACGTCGAGCTGCTCAAAGCGAAGAGCTCTTCAAAACCGGGGAAACAAAATATTCCTTTATTCCCGACCAGAAGTTACTCAACAACATTTTGAAGAAGGACATTTTTGCTGAAGCAACGTCAAAGAAGCAAAAGACTGATTAGCATTGACGGATGTTTTTAACTCCATAGACTTTAGCGAAATGAAAAGAAGCATATTCCACTTTTGTGAAGTGTAGGGAACTTATAGCTCCGGGCATTGTGACCACTGCCTGTCGAGAAGTACAACTGGTTTGTTCTGCCTTTAGCATGAATCGAGAGATTCTTATTAGCTGGACTCCCTACCTCTTTTAAAACTCCGCTGGATCACTAAAGATATAGCACCGATTAGGAAAACAAGACGCCCATCAGTTGCCGATGACTTTTAGACTCTAGGTGAGTATTATTTTCACTCTTCACTGTATCCGTTTTTCGTTCCTTTCCGTGTCTCTTCTAATAATGTTCTGTTCGAAATCACATTCCAAATCGCATACAGTGTCTGTTGTGTCTTTGGTAGACTTTTGTGACAGCTACTAGCCTCAATTGTGGCCATCGAGTGTTTACTTAGTCCCCCTTTGTTGATTAGGATGTATTAACAGGGTGTATTGACTGAATTCTTACCTACCCAATTCTTCTTCTTTTCTTTATATTTCTTTGACTGGGATCCATTCAAGACTGTATCGGATTAGCTAATTCATTTTTGACTCCTTCAAATGGGTGATTTCCATTCTCTAGAGACCGAACTTCATCGCTTTAGAGACACAAAACACGGATCAAAAACCTAAAAGTCCTTTCATTCCTTAATATAATGTATTAGCGGGGTTTTTTCTGTACCAGGCCATTCCAGCTTTTTCAGTATATCCAAAACTGTTATTTTTGACCATTTTTGTTGATTTATGAAGGTTTTTCAGATTCACACTTATGTTGTTCATATACACACTTTTGCGCCAATAACTTCCATACGCGGTCTTAGCTCAGTTGGGAGAGCGTCAGACTGAAGATCTGGAGGTCCTGTGTTCGATCCACAGAGATCGCATATTTTTTTCAATTTTCCACCAATTAACAATCGAAATTTGCTGCTTGACCATTTTTTTATCAATTTTCTTACGTTCGACTAGTTCCCTTTTCGTAATCCCATGATCATTATGCTATGTACAGTTAATCGTTGCGCTTGAGCTTCAACTTAGGATATAGTCTGCTGGTGTGGTAGTTCACAGAGGTCTTGTTCTCCTTGGACTTGCCAGAAACCTCCATACATGTCTTCAACTCAAGTTCTAAAGCAGCGCAAGCTTGAGACCCTTCACCGTTGGCTGCCCAGCAGTTCAACAAGCCGGCCATCATAACCATGCAGTTTTGGTTTGATTTTTGCGTGACTGGGTTTCTTATTTTGGCATGTGGCAAAGGTGGTAGCTGGAAGCTCTGGGCCACCTTTTTATAAGCCATGTTATTCTTCGTGGGCTGCATTGTGTGGTGTTTAAGTCTATAGTTGAAGAGCGAAAAAATTTAGGTACACCTTGATCGCATGGTCTATGCACTACTTGGAGTACTTAAGCTGAGCGAGGTCTAGAGGGTACACCTTCACTCTGGGTACTCCTCTGCGGACCTGGCGGCCATAATCGCGGCCACCACTGGACTCCTTTCGAGGAACAGTGAGCCAATAAAGTCTCGAGAAATTGAGCGATTTGATGTGTTTGTGGATAACACCCTGATACTCCAGCGAGAACTTTAGCCTGCAGTCCACAGCCATGGGCATAAGCTTATCGGAGATTACACGGTGGATTTTACCGTAGAGCTTGCTTAAAAAGGCTTGCGACTCTTCTGGCAGCTTGTACTTGATGCGTGTCAATACGTCAATATGCTCCTCGAGATTGATAAGAATGACTTTGAATAGATGTTTGTAGAAATTGTTGCAATGCTTTCTGCTGGTGAGCAACATACCGTGAACAGGCACGAGGTCGAAGTACTTGTAACGGTAGCTTAAAGAGGGCCCTGATAATGCTGTGGCGTGGTGATCCTTCAGTGCAATCACGTACTCGTTGGTACGCAATTTGGGTGCGTTCAAGTTAACCACGTCTGTGTTCAGAGGGATCATTTTCCTGGCGATCTCAAGGTAAAGCGAGTCCTTGAGCGTGAGAGTCTCCCTCTCGATGCGGTCTAGAAGCTCCACGGACGGATGCTCGATTTTTTTGTAATTGTCGATGTCGTCAAAGAGCATGGGTTTGCCTATGCTGCGTAGCAAGTCCTCTGGCGGAAGCGGCTTCAGATCGTATGGGCTGATGCTCTCCTTGAGCTGGTCCTCTTCAAAAAAATTAACGTCGATTTTGTGAACAGGGACCTTGGTCTCGAAGGGACGGCTGTCTCTAAGTAGCTCCTCGGGGATCTATTTGCGGGCCCTCTCCTCGTTGTCGCTCTTCAACGAATGCTTGCCGTTCCTGAGCGGCACCCCGAGAAGCGAACGGTCAAACCCCACAACGTTGTAGGGATACAACCTCTTGAAAACTCTCTCAAGGCCCTTGGGCACGTCGTACTTCTCGCCTCGACGCCCAGCCTTACACATATCGTCAAGGTTCTTGCCTAGGCGTAGTTTCGTCAAGAGATCATTCTCTTCAATGCCAAACCGTTTCATGTACTTTGCGTGCACGGCCTTGTCCTCGTCTAGTCTATTGAGGGTGCTGTAGATGCGCTCTATTTCCTCCCAGGGAGTGTCAAGCAAGTCCACTTCGTCAGGTAGGCTCCTAAGAAGGGCTTTCCTGTCGAGAAAATGCTGAGAGGGAAATGAGCCGAACTGGCCGCCATCGTCCAAATTCTCCTGAATCAGAACATCGTCCTTGGTCATGAAAGCTATGGTTTCGTAGGAGTCTTCGAGTTCATCTATATTTTCCTTGACGGCCAAATCAAGAGGCAGTTCATCTGCTTCTGAAGGCGGCACTTCAGGCCTCGAATCTATTTTGAGTGCTGTGCCTTTTCGAGTCTCGTTGTCTGCTTGGTCTCCAACTTTGCCTTTCTGTAGGATAGAGCCGAGCTTTCGGAGCTGGTCTTTATTGCCATTATTATTGTTGTTATTATTGTTGTTGTTATTGCTATTATTGACGGAAAGTAGCCGGGACACCGAGAAGCTCCTTGTTAGTGTACCATATCGGGAAACACGAGAAAGCATGGGCAGAATTTCGGGGTACATGAATTCATGGATCAGATAACGAAAGCTTGGGGAGGTCTTGTGGTGTACGGGTTTCTGGTGAGGACTTGTCTCTGGATTCACCAGGAAATGGCTGCGAAAATCTACATGCACATGCGTAACCTAAACCCATTATGCTATTAAACCGTCTATAAAAGTAGAATTGAAAATCGTAAGAGCGTGGAACAATGCCCCGCATCGCACACTCAGGCATCAAGCCCCCTGTCTGTAAATCTGAGAAATCATTCTAGACAACTCTTGCTCCTCGTTCCTCGCAGCCATCTCAATACGGGGATCCACCTCGTGAGCAAGCTTCTCGTTATAACTGCGGCTTTTCGTCACTGGCGCTCTGGGACTGAGCAGCTCAATCAGGCTACAAGAGTCCTGTCTGTAGTGGGACATCACCGAGTTTGTAGAAGCCACAGAAACAGACAGATTCTGGCGGGTGTGGCTAACGTGGTGCAACGACAAGTGGGAAGTTGTGGAGGAGGAACGGGAGATGGAAGGAGATGGCGAAACCAGCGCCGATCTGGGGCTCGAGGCAAGCGTAGAAGCGTTGGCAGCGGCGGTAGCGGCAGCCTGTTGCTTGGCCAAGTACTTTCTCATCTTCAGCAGCTTGACCAAGTCCTCCTTGATAGGCTGCAAGAAAGAGGCCAATTGGGCGCACATGTCCTCGTTGGAGACACGCATGTTCCAGTTCAAAAGGTAGAGCAACTGGCGTTCCATGAGGTTGACGTCCTTGACAGAGAAGAGACCGTCGGTGTACTTAGCCCAGTGGACGTTCTTGGGAGAGCAGTCGTTGTGGAACTTGGAGGCCAAGATGAGACAGCTCAAGAAGATGCGGTGGCGGGTGCAAGGCAAGCCCTGGGCGTTTTTGGGAAGCTTGTGCTTCAACTTGTCCAAGTAGACCAAGGTGGTCATCAAGGTGCCCGTGTAGACGTTGGTGTATCTGACCAATTTGTTGATGAAAGTCATGAGAGAAGGCAATGGCTTACCGCTGAGGGTAGTCTTACCGTCTTTGTTGTCCAGGCAAGGAAGCACCTGCAAAGTGGTGACGACCAACTTGTGGATCATGTTCTGAGACACTGGCTGGTTGACGAAGATGTTCAAAGCTTTCACGTCGATGGAGGAGGCCATGGTTGAGGATTGGATTGATGGGTGAAAAACCTGAGGACATGCCATGGTCTTTATATCTCAAATCATTCTAAGCCCGGCGCCGCTCTGTATGTGCCCCTACAGAATCTGTAACGTCGCGACGCACCCTGCTGTTTGGGCCTGGAGATTCGTGTTTCACTCCTGTTCGGCACGAATTCGCGACGCATTTTCTCTGCCGTGTGAGCGCCTAATTTACTGCTTCAGGCATTGTTCTGAGGTTCACCTGGGTGCAACATTTCCAGCTGGGCCTGGCACATTCCCTATTGATTTCGTGCAATTGGTCACTCGCAGGGGGTTTTTTAGCTTTTTCGAATTTTTAGTGGCCCTGGTCTCCCCGCTATTTTTTATTTGGCCCCCTTCGCCCGGGTCCTTCGAAATCCACGCCAATTCTCGTCTCCTTCCACTCTGTAACGGTGCCAGGCGCATCGTACTGTGCCTACGGTCCAGCCCAATGCTCGCTTTTTTCCACCACCACCCTGCCTTGTTCGCACCTCAGGACGGGTATGGAAAAGCCTGCGCCATTCTCCGGCAAATCTCGTCGGAATTCTCCTGAATTTGGTGAATTGAGCTTCGAGCTTTAGCTTCCGTTTGTGAAACCGTAATTGATATTTTTTAGTAGTTGGTTGCCTGACCTGGTTGTCGGACCACCCATCGAATGTTGAAACGTCTGCGCGGCGCTGGCGATCAAACGTCCCAGGTAGCCCATTGCACTCCCAAGAAGCCCTTTTGAAATCGACAAAATAGCCATATTCCTTTTAGACGAAACCCTGGTGAAACGGAATCGGAAACGCAAAAATCAACTATTTTTACTCCCAGTGGCTTCTCCTTTAGGCCTAGATTACTCGCCTTGTTCCTGGTGTCTGCGCCAGAAAACCGTGTTCTCCTGCGAACTACACGCACAGGCGCCTTAGCCTAAAAAGCACAATAGGAACGTTGCGTATCCGACGCCGTCCATAACTTTAAAGGAGAATTAGACGCGTCGACCGCTTTTGACATCTTGGTTTTCTTCTTTGAGACGTTTCCTTGTTTACTTTTCCGTGCTTATTACTCGCGTCCGCGTCCACACGTAAGCTGGTAATTATCTGAATGGGGATTGAACCGGTAGGCTTGCAGCCACAGGCTGTGCTAATAAATGCTTTGGGAACATTCAGACGCCATTTATGGCTTTAGTCGTTGAATAAGCGTAGGACCAATCTTCACGTTCATTCTTCCGTGTTTGGAACAATCCTTCAACCTGGCCCAAGCCAATTGAAGCAATTCACGTAGCACACGCTGGATAGCCTTTGACGAACGCCCAAGGTCAAGGCCCGAGGCCATCAGCAGCCAGGACCACCGGAGACCACGGAGGTTTCTCCTAGCTACTCGGCGACTTAGAAGAAAAGGGGCATACTCGGTCTGGATCGATGAGCATTCCATGATATGAGCGACCAAAATGACCTTTTGGTCACTACAGAGAGTTCAAAAGCCTAGAGAGTGGATGAAAGAGCTGGAAAGTGGTATAGAAAGGAACTTGATAAGTCAAGGTGGTTTCAATCTTGTCTGTAATGTTAGTGAAAAGTTTTCAAACTTTTGAGATTCTATCAGAAATTTGGGTATACTGGGTCGATCATTATTTTGAGTACTCTGACTGGTGCACAGCGTTTTGTCTTCATCTAGATATCTCGGGTCAGTGTCACATACGTTTAAAAGATCAATCGTTATTGTTCATAAATATCATAATTTTTTCTCAGCGCTTTAAATCCACTAGCGACAGACCGGGTAAGTCCTCGGAGTATGCAGGTCGCCAGGGCTCACCGGCTACAGCGGAGATTGGGCCTAAAAAGGCTCACATCCGAATATGGAAGTACCACCGACATCTTCAATTCTGCGGATTAGAGAGCATATCGAGGTATGCATCTACTTCTCCGAAGTTTTCCATAAACGGCGTTGAAGCGGCTCCGTAATTAGGCGACGACACATCAGAAACTTTCATCAGATCTAACACAGATGGCTCATTGGCATGCACCTCGTACCTCATCGACCCGATTTGACGCCATAAATTGTCAATATCCACATCTTCGTAGGGCCGAAGGTCGCCAATATCCACCATATCTTCTGTAGGAAATGCTTGAATAGGCTCCTGTAGAGATTCTGGCGCAGGTTGCGCTGCTCCAGGGTTGAGTGTCAATGGATCCATATCTGGAACATTGAATGCATCTTCTCCAGGCTTGCGATCCACATCTCCTTTGATGACATCCTTGAGCTTCCAAAGAGTCATATCTGCGATTTGCAAGAGTTCATCGAGTCTCTGTAACGTGAAGTCGGTCATGAGTCTGTCCGAGTTGCAGTTCTTGAGAATATACTCGCCCACCGCCTCAGACTGGAAAACATCTATAATAAAGGTGTGAGCCTTACAGACTCTCCAGGCATAGTAGTATCTGTGACTGAGCTTCGAAAGGCACGCAGTACCAAACTTGATGAATTTCTCGAGGTTGTTAAGAAGCCTGCAAAGTTTGGCAAACCTTACTTTGTAATCCATGTTTGTCAGCATGTTCTTCTTGTGTAACACTGGATCCGACTTCAAGTGGGCAACAGCACAACTCAATCTCAAGAATATGGAAATGTTAAGTTCGTTGGTCTTGTGGAGATACAATTCAATTGCGGGCGTTAAGAAAAGATCTGGCAACGTACTGTTGGGATCAAACGTCTTAGATTTGTCTTTGATAAGATCAAGAATTTCTGGAAGAACCTCTCCACATGCAATTGCAAGATATTTCTTCATATAGAAAAATGCAAGCTTGTGGTTCCCACTTCGTTCGTAATTGAGAAAGAAGTGAAAGAATAGTGAAAGAAGAAGGTTCTTGAGACTCAAGAACGTCTTGCATTTCATGCTCTTGGCGAAAGTAAATTCATTGGGACGAAGTGGTGTCTTCGAGTAGTCAGTCAAGGAGCCAAAGCTCTGTTGCATGGTGTGCTCGAAGTCAGAGATCAACATGGTTGCATCGCTCATTTTCAAGCATCCCCTGATGGCACATATCTTTGACAAAAACGTCTTAGTCTTGTCCAAAAACGGGCCCATTCCTGAAAGAGTGTCACACAAGTCCCTCTCCAAGTTTGCATCCAAAACATTCGAATTGCCCGGTCTGTAGTAGGGTAGTCTGACATCATTGAAATTGTAGTCGATGAGCATAGGGAAACCGAACTGATAAGCTTGTGTCAAGTCTGCGATTTTGATGAAGAACCAAAGCTTTCTTGTAATATTATTCATTTTGGCATCGTTGCAAACATCATCAAAGTTGCTCGGTTCTCTGTTCAACCCCATGCAATAGGCAATCAGAACACACATCGAAGGCAAAACATGAGAGACACCCCCATCGTAGCCATCTCCATTTTCAGGTGAAAATTGGTAGTACACTCTCAAGAGAGTCATGTACTGCAATACTGTCATGTTTGTTCTCTTGAAAATATCAAAATGGTCGATGCAGATTTGGGAGAGACTAATGACATCCATTGCAATGGGGTTGTGGAGAATGTATTTCATTTCAGCCAAGGGTGAATTTTCCGGAGCGTTCAAAACCTTTTCGTTCTCGGCTTTGATGTTTGAGAAGGCTGACAAGTAGGCAAAACGAATAACGATCAACAAAATTGCCAAGGTGGCTAAATCAACTTGCTTCTCCAAAGCAATATTGTGAATGCGTTCTTCGTCATATATTTCAGGACCAAGCATTCGCTTGACCTCAGTACGGAACCACGTTTCATCAATGATGGGGACAAATGGGTATACCGATGTGAAAAAGCGATTGATCAATATCCAAAGTGCCTTTCTCGTGGGAAGAAGCATTTTGATCTTCTCTAGAAGATGAACCTTCTGGTCCCATTCTCCTTCATACATGGTGAGTCCTAGTGATAGAGCGTGCTTGTTCATCTGTATCTTCAAGTCACTCGCAGAAGCTGAGCCATTATCAGCAAAGTGAGCGACATCATTGTCGCCCTCTCTATCTAGAGCCTTTTTGCGGAATACTGATTCATGGTCTTTTGGCTTGGAATAGTTCCTGCTCTTGGTGTATGGCTGGGGTGTCTGGGTCGATGCCCTGGAGCTCTTCATGTACTCAAACAATAAGTTAAGCACTTTGTCCTTCTTCATGAATGCGAGCCAAGCAAAGGGACCAAAGTTCTCACGGTGGTAGCCGTCCTTCACGTTCATAGGGCTGTAGTTGTCGTAAAGGTCAATTAGCTCGTTGGGATCATTGGTGTTGTATGGGTTAACGCCGATATAGTAGGGATTGGAGGAGCGAGCTCCAGGGGTTGGGAAAGCTGGGTATTCCTTTTCATACTCGTTTGAAAAGACAGTCGGTGAGTTGGTGCTCAGGTGTGAATCTAGTTTGTCTTCAAGCTGTCGTATCTTCAGCTTGAGTCTCTCCATGTCACCCATCAAAGCGATATTCTCCGAGCCCAGGGACCGCTCACTTAGCAGTCTGTCACTCCGTTGGTCATACAAACGTCCGCTTTGGTACATCAAGGGCAGATTCTGATCGAAGTCCACATCCATGTTGTGCATTCCTGGGGCTACTGGATTAGTCACACCAGATGCAGAGGACATCAGCAAAGGGTCCGAGCTTCTCGAGGACTCTGAGCCTAACTTGCCCGAGGTAGTACTAGTGCTGAAACTGTCTCTTCCAGTCAGTCTCGGGTATAACTCCCCAGCTGGAGTATCCTTGGGTTCCTTGGATCTTGCCTCCGGCTTGGGGCCATTATTGATGAACGTTCTGAAAACTCCCACAGAGCCATCCTTGAAGTTTGGGGTTCCAGCTGCAGAGACAGACTCTCCGTATGAGCATTCCTTTGGTTTTTTGTGCTGAAGACATGTAGAACAGGGAAGTTTCCTATCACACTTGACCTTTCTCTTGCGGCACTGGTCGCATGAGAGGGTGATCCGCATACGCTTCTTGGAAACACCGTTGGTGCTATGTTGAAAAGCGGCTTGGACCATGGCCAGGTTCAAAAAGAGTATTTGGATCGATTCAGGCCTCCGTTGTGTCCCGAGATGATTACTGTTTGAGACTGTATAGTGTATGTACGTGTGTGTGGGGCTTTCGGCGGTCTGACTATCTTGGTAAATTCTCACAACGGCAATCAAGCAGCGGTTATGAGCACAACTCATCGCCTTGTATTCAGACTCCCATCACTGCATCGAGGTCTCCGTAAAGCTCAAAAAGCTTGAGGAGTTCCTCGTTTCCGATCATAGACTGCTCGTCAAATGCCTGTTTTTCAAAATCCCGGTACATGTGCTTCTCTTGCAAAACTCCGTAGGTGTTGACCGTATTACGGTTAGCGTACATGGTTCGGTTCGCTAACAAGGCGTCGAACGGCTCCTCATCATTTTCGTCTTTGCCTCCTTCCGCGTCGGCTTTGCTCCTAGTATTTTGTCTCCGTATCAGTTCCAGCTTGGCCAGACGGAACTCTTCACACAACTTGCACAAGCTCTGAAGTTCCTCGATCGAAAGGAATTGTAGCAAATTCGTGCCGTCGTGGAAGTATTTCTTGTGGTTCACCATGCCCTCGAACAATTTGTCCGGGTTCTCCATGCATTGTTTTAGCACGAAGTACGCCATGACATAAATCTTGTAGGAATTTATGTACGTTTTGCTGAGAGTCCAGAAATTTCCCACGAAGAGCTCTGCCTCGCTCATCACAATTGTGAACAAGGTGTCTGTCACTTCGCTTCGTGCCACTAACTCCGAATCGTCGTCCTCGGAATTGTTTGCCAAGGGATTCGCCATCTTGCTGAACTGCTGCACAACCAAGGCCCTCTTGTAGTTGATAAGACGAATGAAGAATGAAGTGACAAAATTATGCGTTTTGATCAAAGACCGCTCGATCGCCGAGGTCAAAATAAAATCGTAATGCCTACCAAACAATTCTTGAGAATTGTCTAGCGCATACGACATAATGTACACGAGTTGCACCACACTCCGGATAAAGATCTTGAAAAGTTCAATACCTGCAGTGATCTCGGCACTTGCGTCCTTATCTAGCTTCTCCTCGTAATGGATAACCACCAAATAATAGAGACATGAAAGACTGGCTCTTAAATGAAGGAAAGTCAAGAAACGACTAACTTTCAATAAGCATTCTTCACGCTTATTCTTCTCTGAGGAATCCAGACCATCTCCATGCTGAGGCGCAGGGCTGCAGATATAGTCTCGGAAAAAGTCTTGGCCAAATAGAGAAAGGAACATGCCCTCCAAGTAGCTGGTTTCTCGAAGGACATCGATAACCTTCGGCTTATCGTGAAGATTGGTAAGCTTGTTCAAAACACGGCGGTAGGAATTGCAGATATCTTGCGTTCTAAGGAACAACTCCTCCCTTTCGGCGCTGTTCTTATCGAACTTTGGATTCTCGACATCACTTATCTCAATAGTCGGGATTTTGAGGGGAGATCCACAAAGGATTGCACCCATAGCATCCGTGTTGATGATATAATGCCATAGCATTCTCCACGTATGCACAAAGTCAGCTTTCTTGGAGATGCTATGTATGCTGTCGTAATTGGCAGGATCTCTATTCAAGCCGATCGACAAAGCGTGGGTCACAATTGAACCAAAAAGCAATTGTGAATCTGCCCCGCTGATTCCAAGACAGTCGTTTGGAGCAACCGACCGGTAGAAATACAAAAGTGTCAAGCTTTGAACAATCTTGAACGTTGATTTTGTTTGTATCTTCTCTTCAGAGATACAAAGGTTGATAACGCTCAAGTAATGGTCAGACTTGAACCTTGTGATATCCTTGATCAAATTGATCTCTTCTTTGGTGAATGGGACAATGATCTCGCTGCCAGGAATCAAAGACATGTATCCGAGTCTCAAGATGAGCAAAAGCTGGGCTGCTAGATTGAGGTCCTGCTCGTCACGTATAAAGAACAGCTTGTAGTAGCCGTCGCCAAAATCGGGGAACCCGCCGCCAAATAAGGAACGTACTTCTGACATAAAGGTCTGTTCATGAAGAATAGGGATGAAGGGAGCAACAAATTTGAAGTAGCGGCTCACTGCGTGATAAAGCGATCTCTTGTTAGGAAGAACACTCAATACCTGGGCCTGAACAAATTCGTAATAGTTCAGCTTGGCACCCGACAAGCTCTGAATGGAAACACTTCCGCTGAGATCAGTATACGGATTAGGAAAGGGTAATGCGTTGTTTGTCTCGTCAGCTTTGATCTTTGTCGTGAGAAGCGCACCTCCACTGAGAAGATCTGTCTCGTCTTCCGAGTTTCTATCTTCTAGGCCGAAGGTTTTGTCAAACGGCTGATCGGACTGCTCGGAGCGAGAAGTATCGTCTAGGCTTGTTCCCCCACTCATAGCAGACCCGGGTGAGCTCTTGTCTCGGAACATTGGTCTCTTGCGTCTGACGAATTGGGCAAACTCGTCGCTCTTGAAAATCTCTAAACTGAAGCTTCTGATGAGTTTGATAAAAGGGTCGCTTTTGGTGAGGCCCACGTAGGAGAGCGGGCCCTGCTGCATCCAGAACTCACCCTCCACTAAGAGGGAGTTTGTAGCTGCGGAAAACGAGTCCATGGTGTCGTCGAGCTCGATTTGAAGAATGTTGGAGCCAATCGAAATGGAGACATACTCGGATGAAGGCGTTTCCTCGGTGAAGAGCTCTTTCTTCGCCGACTTGAGCTCCTGCTGCGGTGAAATCGCCGTCTTCTCCTTGTGTGGAGAGTTGGACGACTTCTCTGTCATCGTGGTGTTGGAGTGAGAGCCCATAGAGACAGACACTGCCTTGGAGGGCTCGGGCGGTTTATTGGGAGTGCCTGAGGAAAGTAAAGTGGCAGGAGCCAAAGGAGGTGTAAATGGCATCTTGCGTTTGTTGACCACCAGTGGGGGCCCCGACATTCCAGATATCGACGGCGTAGAGCTTCCCACGGAGTCTGTACGAGTAAGAAGGCTGTGTTTTGGGCTCTCAATACGACCACTTCCAGAGAAAGACTGAGGAAGCGGAAGCGAGCCTCGAGAACCAAAAGAGCCGTGTGAGCTGCTCGAGGCGTGGGACCTCGACTGAGGCGGTGGTCTTGAAGGCTCAGCACCGTAATTCGACGGCGTCACTAGCTGCTGTTGCTGCGGTATGGCGTGGTCCGGTGGTAAAGGCGGCTGGTAAGGCGTCTGATGGTGGTATTCGGTGACATTGTGGGGCATGTCGTGCAGCTGCTGTTCTCCTGGTGTGATAGTCTGAGTAAAGCGATGCTCTGGCGGTGGATTGATCATTCCCTGGGTCTGAGACGGGTCACTGCCCATATAGTGATGCTGGTGATGAGGCGCCCAGAGAGGAGACTGGGGGTGGGGGTGGGGAGGCGGCAAATGGGGCAGCTGGTACGCCACCATGGGGCTCTTGACATGGTGGGTGTGGTGGATGTGGTGGCTGTTTTGTCTCGAATTGTGGTTAGGGGAGTGGTTATGGTTGAGCTCGTGGTTTGGCTGGTACTGGGCATTTTGGTTGGTGAGGACCGGCCCCACGGGCAAAAAGGTGGTGGTGTTCTGCTGGGGGTTGGGTGGCTCGTCCTCGTACGAACACAAGTGGGCTATGGACTTCTTCTTGCAAGTACCACAGACGGGTTTAGCCTTGTCACAGCGGGACTTTCTCTTACGGCACACCGAGCAAGACACGGGCACTCTGAAGCGCTTGGGGTAGCGCGTGTCGCTCATGGTAGAAGGGGGGTGTTTCGAGAAGTTAAAAGTAAAAGACTAGAGTGTCATCAGAATCTGGCAAGGCCTTTTGTGATGGAAAATCCGGTGGGGAGGGGTCTGTTGGCTACGCTGACTGCAGTCCGTCGTTTCTCAGAGCTCCACAGCATATAAATGGGGGAAATCGCTGGGGAAAAAAAAAATGGAGAAAAAATTCGAGCCGTTTTTCTTTCGGTGCCTTCCGAGGCGTCCCACCAAATTGGCCCTTTCTCCGCTCCCGTGGTGCTCCAGAAGCTGGGATGAGTGGGTTTTCGGAGTCTGCCCCACAACTGCAGCGAGCTCAATCTCGCGGTGCCGGACAAGGTAATGGGGAGTAAGCCTCCCTCCGAATGATCAATCAACAAATCAAGAACGAGATTTCGCTTCGTGCCACGAGATAAGCCGCTCAGCGTTAGTTTCTCTGTAGGGCAAAAGTCCCCTCTTTGGACCCACCTACTCGTTGCTAGCTGCCTTCCTATTTGGCATAAATTGTAGACAAGGCCTGCACCTCCCAGCGATCCCCAGAGGGCTGCAGTTTTGAAACACCCGCCAGAGGGGGCAGGGAGTTGCTCATAGTGTATGATTTTTGGGGGATTTTGGTTGTTTTTGATGCTGGCAAAATCGAAACTATAGAGGTCCAATGGAGAGGGGCTAAAGTAGGGGTCATTTTGGGTCGTGTTATTTTGGGGCCTGCGGGGTGGAAGATTAAACGGGACTCAGTTTGGAGCCTGGATGTTAAATTCGTGGGGAGAGTGGATTACTCTCATTTTGCAGCCACTCTGGTGAGAGGGAGAGTGAGAGGAGTATGGAGTTCCGCATACAAGGGAGACAGACAATGCAACCGAGCCAGATCCAAGCGATCGTCTTTTTCTCTGTTTCATTTTTGTCGTTTTTGTACTTTTTGGATTTTAAGTTGGATGGACTTTTCGGGGTTTGAGTGTTCATGAATAGGTTCACTCTGAGTGGCCACGCATAGTGGCTCACAATGGTCCGCGATCCACCAGTCACATCTGCTGGAAACCAAGGAGCCAGTTTAGCCGTATTCGTAATTTGGCCATTTCTAATTTTATTGAAAAAAAGCTTGGTAGAGAAAGTAATGAATCGAATCACCCTCCCATTGTCAGCCTGCAAGGTGCATTTATTGTGAGCTAGGCTGAAACCTTCTCTGGGAAAAGCGTGATACATAATGTGAGTTTGGAAAGTGACGGTTAACGATTTCGACTTTGCTCATGGGAAAGTCAATGTTCAATCTTAAGAAAACTGATTCTATAACACCTTTTCTCCACACTTATCGGTGCTGACAGTAGCGCATTTGGAACCACCTGTGAACATTGGAGTTGGGTCAAAAACTTCAACAGTCTTTTGACCTTTTAAGTGGCTTCTCTGAAGCATCTGGTGACACAGTCCTCAAACTAATGTTCATGCGCCCAACGTGCTCTATAATATGTCCAACCCAGTGAACTGGAGGTTTTCGTTTCTTCCTTGACCTTTTTTATCATGAGTTGTAGGGCATGAATTTGTGGCTGAAGCTGTAAGACAATGGCGATATGGAGAGATCGAGGAGAACAATCAGTATCGGGCTGGAACGCAGGTGCTTGAATTCCTCGGTGATCGCCTCAAGCAATAAAAGCACAAGCGCGTTATTTGTACACTAGTATACATAAAATTTATCGCTTTTTTTAAAATCAACATTCTATTCAATTCGCAGAAGGAAGGCTGCTCAATCACTTCAGTGTTCTCTATACGCATAGTACATCCGAGCCTTGAACCGTCAATACAATGAAAGCTGCCCTGTTAATCTATGACTTGGCTCGTTCGTATAAATCACGGGAATTCAACAAAAGAAGTTTTCAAATATATTCCCCTTCATAATGGTTCTCCATGCTACCTGGCTGCGAAAACGGCTGCGAAATGGTTGAGTATGGCTGCGAATTACAGCTTGGGTGATCAAGGAAACCCAATCAAATCTGCCTTCAGGTGGCAAAATCAATTAAAAGTCGTTTTGCCTTTCTTTATTCCATAGAAGCTTCAAAAAAAATCCTGGACCACCTCCAATTTACCCGTCTCATCACCGACCCCAACACCATCGCTAAGCGCGCTACTCCATGTAAATAACGCGCACGCGTATTAAGCTTCAACTACCATGGACGACTACAGAGATGACGAGGATTTGGACGATTTCATCGTGTCAGAGGATGAAAAAAACGAAAATGCTAAAGCTAAGGAACAGGAGGAACCGGAGTCCCCACAGCAGGACCGTATCGCCGACTTGACTTCCTCCTTGAAAGTACATGAATCATACACCTCCAAGGTTCTTCGAGCCCACATCTCCGTTTTGGTGTCCGCTCTAGGTGGTCCGGACCATTCAACGGAAGAAGATTTATACAGATTGGGCCACGATGCTTTGGCTTGCTTGAAAGATATCAAACGGTGGCTCAGAAGCGTGGATGAGAAGAACAGCTCTTTTGATGTCGCTTTGGCCTGTGCCGATAGCGGCCTTGTCACCAATGATTTGACTGTGATTCTTTGCCAGTGGTTTAAGCCTTCGTCAGACAAAGTCAGAAAAACGAAGGCGGTGGAGAAGATCATGCTCTCGTCTTTGGAGCTTTTGGTTTTGCTCACATGGCCAATAGACGTGAACCGCAAGACTCTCATGAAGGACTACACCGCCAGAACCAACGCTAAGCGGGCTCAGCTTGTGTACAAGCATCACATTCTCAATTACAAGCTGGGCCTCACTCTCAAAGCTGTCATCAGCCTTGGTTTGAATGCTCTCAAGACTCCTAAAGAAGACAGGGAGCCAAGAGACGTGAACATCTTGCGTCTTATATTGTTCTTCATCAGAAACATCATGTACATCGACCCCTTGCCCCCTTCCAAATCTCCAAAAGGGCTCACTAACTCGGCAGATTTACCTAATGGCATTAGTGTCGAAGATATCAGTACCGGGGCTGTACTCGCCGCATTTGAAAAGCACAAGGTCCTTCTATTTCTCACTTCGATCGCTCACTCCGTCCAGACAAACCTTACGGATGAGTCATTCGGCCAAGTCGTTATGGAGTGTTTGTCGCTCCTTATCAAGGGTGTCGATGTGAATGGCTTATTTCATCTGCCTCAAAGACAACCCACTCCTAGTAATGCTCAACGATCAACCACACAGGTGGCTCCTGCCTCAAGCGCTGCGGGTCTCCAGCTTCAAGACCTTTTGAAAGAAGAGGATAAGCGCAAAAAACTACAAAACAACACAATCTCAACCAGGCACGGTAGGTTTGGTACTCTCCTAACAATCAGAGCTCCTGATGATTCCGGTTACTATACTGTTTCTGGGCAAGAAGCTTTGAATAGCACGCATACAACCTTGGACAAGCTTGACAGGTCTAAGAAGTGGCACAAAATGTCTACTTTCAAGTACGATTCGAACGCATACCTTATGAGAAGCCCAACTTATCTCAACCTCTCGAGCAGGCTAATTTTAACGCGCTTCATCAATGAGTTAATGGTGGGTGGGTGCTTCAACAACCTACTCCGTTTTGTGGGGCAAATATTGACAAGTGCATCTAACGAAAGTGCCTTAGGAAGGGCTGGAATTCTTGATGCTGTTGATGGACATGACTTAGCGTCTTATTTCATGACAGTTGCTTGGTTTCTCAGATACAAAAGGCAACGTCATACATATTACAAGGAGAACAACAAAACCCCACAGGAGGATGAGGACAGCCTTGATTATGGTTCTGTTGGTGAAGCCTTGAATGAGATTAATTTTATCTTGTTGATCTCATATTTCAGATCCGCCTACGATGGCAAGGATTACGACTCGCTTCACGTTGCAATGATTTGTTTTCGAGAGATGCTTCTCATTTCACATACCATTTTCACTAAGGCCCGCACCCAAAGAGAGCTTGAGCTTGCGTCAGAAAACGATGTTGACGAGGACCGTGAATTGGCCGAGGGCATCATTCGAAAACTCTTTTCTCAGAAGCAGTTTTTAGATGTGATAGTGAACATTCCAAAAACTGCACTGAAGCACTCTCCCGAGTATTTAAATGTTGTTGTTTCAGTCGTTCACATTCTTCTCAAAAGTTTCGAGAGTTTAGCAAATGAAGATGTGAAATTGTTCATCAAGACACGCCGGAAGATGAGTAAACTTGGAAGAAAAGGTGGCCTCAACCAAGACATGGACAAGCAACATTGGCATTTAATTGACAAGGACTCTGAAGATGAAGACGATGAAGCTGAGATAAGATATATCACTCAAGAGAGGAAATTGGACTTCAAGAATACCGAAGTCAAATTCTTCCATGCTGATACTGTCTCGACGCATATTCAGTATCTTTCGAAATTTGAGGATCTTACTCAAGAAGAAATTAAACGCGGTATTTCATTCTTCCATCGCTTGTTTTTCGTTCGGAAAGACTACTCGGCATTATACAGACTCGATTTCATGAACACAATATTTCGATTGAGACTGTTCTTGCCAAAAGGGTCCAGAATACGTACGCATGTTGAAGACTTCATCGTCTATTTTATGAAGAAGTTCAAGACAGCCCTCGATAGATTCCCTGTCGCCCTAGAGCTTCTTTTCCCCCGTTTCGAGAACTTAGAGCTCAAAGGCTACCTTAGTACAGGAGACTTGGATCTATCATCGACTAGATCCGAGGGTGCAATGGGCACTGGTCGCTCGAGTTATTTTGAAAACGATGCCCGACAACCCAAGGAAGCCCCTCTTCTCGAGTTCATTGACAGTGATAAACTGCTTGATGACAAGATCTCCATTCTTGTCTATCAAATGCTCAAGAAAAATAATGCAGCCAAGATCTTTAAGTTTCTCACCGGTGAGTTGGAAAGACTCGCCAATCTTAAAAATCAGGGTTTGACACTCGTTGCATTGAAGCTTACGCTTGCGAATCGTAAACTTGTGATCACCGACCCCCATTTGAGGTTACTCCTTGAGACCATTGGATTTGAAATTGCATTCGTTCAAAATGACGAGACGATTCTAAAACCGGAGGTGACGGCAACGGCACTCACCGAATCAAAAGAGCTCATTAACAAGTGGGTCCGCTTCCACAAGGGATATACTGGTGACTTGGAGCCTTTCCTCGATCAGATAAGAGATACAATTTTCAGCAATGAGCAATTACACTTCGGTACCCAAGCCTACTCTAGCTTGAGAATTGGGGCTCCTTTCGATGAACTGGTAGCTGCCAATTTAGAATTGAGTGATGAGCAAATTAAGAAAGTCATCGGTTTGGCAAAAAGAAAAGAATATGATGAGGCGTATGAATTGAATCGGTACACAGAGGATAACGACTTCGACCCAGAGAATGAGCAAGGCGAAGGTGATCTTGATGATGCCAATCTTTCTGATGAGGATGCACCAATCAAGAAGTCAAGGAAACGTCGTTCAACAAAAATGGTGAGTCTAGATGACGACCTGGAAGATGAATCATCGACGAGTCAAAAAGCTACCCGCCGCCGTCGGAGAGCTATGCCCAACCTCGACATTGACTCTGACGCCGAAAATGCTTCATCCATCAGCAAGTCTGCTGAAATTGTGCATGATTCCGATGACGATTCAGATGATGAAAGAGTTCAATCTTTCTTCGAACGTGAAGAGAAACTCAGGCAGCTCATTCAAGAGACGGGAGGAGTTCTTCAGAAGGAGCAATTAGAGCTCTTCAAGCAGTCCTGGCAAAAGATCGTTTCGACCGATTCAATTTCCCAGGTGAAAGAGGCTATAGAGACTGCCACTAAATTGTTTGTGGATGATGAAGAAGCAGAAGACTCTCCGCTCTTATCCCAGATTGATACTCCCATGACTTCTGCTAGTGGTGAATCAAATGACTCGAGCGTTGAAGAAACTTCAAAATCGAGGAAGAGACTGTCTCTGCCCAACGACGACGAAGAAGAGGACGTTCGAGAGAGAATCCGCACTACAAAACGAAGAGCATTGATAGATGATGATGAGGAGGATCTTGATTGAGGTAAATCCGAAAAACTTTTATTTAAGCAACATCACAGTGCGAGCCACCGTCTTCGTTGCTCATGCCAGCACGAATTGTCATGAAGGAACTTATGATCATAACCGAGAAACCGAATATAGTACAAGCAATGCTTGGGGAGCATTTTTTCAAATAGAATTTTATCCTTTCTTTCTTGTCCGCATTCTTGAAGTCAAGTCTATCGTAAGATAGCTTTAAATAGCACAATGGAGGGATGATATATGCCATGAGGGAGGCCGAGGTTGCTCCAATAAGCTCTAAAATCATGCCTAGGTTGCAAGTCAACAAAGCCACGCCCATGGACGAGAAACAAAGCACTGTGGTAATGACAAAATGCTGTCTGTCAGAGAGCTCTAAATGAGCCGTGCTACCATCAGAATCCGGATCAGTTTTGCTAGCCAAGACAATATCTTTGAGAACGTCTCTGACCACGAAGAGCTCTAGTGGGAATGTAGTCAACATGTTCAACCCGAAGCAGAAACGAGCTACGTTGATCCAAGTGTCGTCACTTTTGAAGTTGTTGAGGATATTGCCTTTTGTTTTGTCTCCGAAATTCAACAAGCCCGATAATCCCATAAGGAGACAGAAACACATGGAGATGCCGCATGCCCAGTGAGTTAACTTGGCAAACTTGGAGACCGTTGCGTTCTTCAATGAGTTGTAAATGAAGATGGTGTTGTGATGGCATACAAGTGCAAACGAAATGACCGAGATGCCCTGGAATATGTTGATGTTGAAGAACCATTGACCCTTAGACAAAGGGGCTTTGAGTGAATCGTCAACCATAGGGCCACGAGTAACGGTTACTATGACGATGATGATCATGCCCACCAAGGCGAATCCAGACGCTTTAGCGAGTTTTGAGATATCTCTGTTGAGGGATAACGGATAAGAAATGCACGCTGTGAATATGGTGATTATGACATTTCTCCCAAACATCCAGCCCACCACAGACGTCAGAGGATCGGTCCATGAATCTGGGAGCGCCGATTTGAGAACGTGAGGAATGGTGTCTCCGATAATGACGCAGAAGGCCATACAACCACCATAGGCAAAAGAGCTAATTGAAAAAAGTAAAAGGATCTTGCCCCATTTTCCGTAGCAGTGGTGGACAGTGTCTTGGTATGAACGGGTTTGAGATAGCTGAGCGTTGACAACGATCAATCTTAATGTCCAGTCAATGAGTGCAGTTAGAAAGAACATGACGATAATGCCTCCCATGACTCCACTGTTCTTGAATGCAAAAGGTTGGCCGATGATGCCGGCACCGAGAATAGAGTTGGCCATGTTCATGAAAGCCATTTTCATGTTAGAAGTCCCGCTTCCTTCTTGATCTTCTGGCAACGATTCAAGATCGGGGCCTTGTTGCAAGCCGTCTTCAAAATCGAGCTCATTTATTGCGTTGAGATCCAGTAGTGGAATACCCTCTTGTATGACGTCGTCGGCAGGAAGTGGATCTTGGGCTTTGTGGACCTCCTGGGGCAACAGCACATACTTATTCGGTTGGGACATGGTTTAGCATGAAAATGTAAGATATTCTATGCAAAATTTCCTTTCGTTTGAAACCAGGAGGAATGTTATACTATGCAATTACGTAGCGTTTTTGTGATTTTCTCGACAAAACTGTATCTAACAATCTCGAAGTTGAAGCGATTGTTAATTGATTGCAATATTTACGCGAAATATGTGAACGCTTGATTGAGAAAAGCCTCACGAATATGGAATAGTGGGCGTAAAAATCCAGCAGGCTTTTTATTTCAATTTTTCTCTCATGAGAATGTGAAAATTAGTGCCCTCTTTCATTTCAACCTTAAAAATCTATATGTATCTATTGTTCTTCTCTGATTATGCATTTGGACCCCAGACCTGATCCATCGGGTGTGCACAAGATTGAGAAGGTCTTCTCGAAGCACTACCCCAAGCACTGTTCACCATGGCTAACTCTCAAGATAGAAGAAAGCCTTTCCAGGGCAAAAAGTTCCATAAAGATCTCAGAGATTACAAGAATCAAGAAATCAAGCGCTCGCTTGTCCACAGAGCTCGATTGAGAAAGCAATATTTCAAGCTCCTTGAGGAAGAAGGTGAAGCACCTCCCGCCCCTTCCAAGAAAGAGAAAGCAGCTGGCAGCGAAGACGAAGATTCTCAGCTCACCGATGGCTCCGATGAACTGGACAGTGAAGAAAATACAGTGAAGCTGAAAGCCCCTTTACCACCCCAACGAGCACCCCCAAAAGTTGCACCTAAAAGGAAACCGCTCAACTTCCAAGAAAGAGCAAAGCTTGCTAAGGACAGGAAGGAGCAACAGAGGGAAGAAAAGCTCAGGCAGGTTCAAGAAAGAAGACGTGCTATAGAGCAGAAGCAGAAAGAGAGAGAGAGAAAGAAGGAGAGCTTATCAAGGAAAACCAAATCAGGTCAGCCGGTGATGGGACCCAAGATCAACGACCTTTTAGACAAAATCAGAAGCAATCAATAGATCATAATTATAGGCATGTTAATATATACACGGATGGGAATCTATACTGAGATACGTTTTCTAAAATTGCTGAAGAGCATGTAGATGTCGTAAAAGAACAAGGCACTGACCCTTCTTTCGTAGGCGAGCCAGCTGGTGACCCTGTGGTACATCCATGTTAACGAGTATGGCTTGTATACTTTGTCGTTTTTTTCCTTGCTCTCTTCGTATACCACTCGAGCGCAATAGTTCGCCATAATCAAGAATGTTCTTTCAGGACCCAAAGGATTGTCCAAATTTTCGTCAAGGTTTCTGGTCAAGTCATTGGTCTTTAAGATCAAAAGCACCATGCGAGGCATGTTACTCAATATATCCATTAAGTCCTCGAGCACGCCCTCTTCGGAGTGCAACTGGTGCTGCATGTTTTTGACCTCACTGACGTCTCTTGACTTTGAGATGTCGTAATTCAACGCTGTATCTGGATCCCTTCCAGTGATAGCAGCGGCAAAGATTTGAAACTTTCTCTGGCCTTTAACGTACGCCACTTTCTCGGCATAGTGCTTCATCTTTGGAATATCATTGTCCAAGATAGCCAACCATAGGTGGGCGTAGTCACGTTTCATTTGAAGTGGGATGTAGCGGTAAAGACCATGATCATAAAGAACGATCTCAAAGTCGTGCCCGGTTTTGCTTTCGGATTTGGACACTTTCCGGATCGCGAGGTTACCTCCGTGTGGGTCACAGTGCAAGCCAGCATCCGGAAGGAAGATCATGTTGTTGAATATATGTGATAGGCACGAGGACACTTCAGCGGTGTTGATATTATGTTCTTTGATGTATTTCAAATCATCAAGTCTAGCACCGGCCACGAATTCCATAACGAGAATACGCTTGTCTGCGGAAACTACCTTCGGGATCCTCAAAGCGGTGTCTTTTTCGAACTTCTTGAAATACTCTGCTGTGTTCTCTGCGTTCCTAGCCTCATTGACGAAGTCTAACTCAACGTAAATGGAGTTCTGCATTTCATCACCGAGCCACGTCATTGGGTACTCGGGAAACACCTTGTACATCAAGTCAAACACTGTTTGCGTCATGTAGATATCCAAAGGTACGAACTCGGCGAGGGAGGGGTGTTGAACCTTCACGGCGACCTTCTCGCCAGAGTCTCTCAAAGTTGCAATGTGGACCTGGGCCAAGGAGGCTACACCCACAGGTTCGGGGTTAAACTCGCTGAATATAGAGTCAAGCGAAGCCCCTTTGTCTTTGAGGAACATTTCTTCTATCTCCTCGATCGAGGAGCGAGGGCATCTATCCTGGAGAGGAATCATAGTGTCCGTCCACTCTCTCGGAAGCAAGTAGGTCAACGCAGACACATGCTGACCGAGCTTGATGTAAACCCCGCCGTTCTTTTCCAAAGCTTTTAACGTGATCTTAGCAGCCTTAAGATGGGCTGCCGAAAGCGCCTTGCTGCGTTCATGTGGGTCATCAAAATCCTTCCCGAGGACATTAACGTATATATTGAAGCATCTGGTGGTAGCAACAGTCACCACACCAACACGTTTGACGGTGTAGTACAGGTGCTTGATTGAGTTGCGGACGGACTCATTGGTGGCATAGAGGGTTCCTCCAAGAAGACCAGTAGCAGCGACAAACTTGAGAAAGGTGTATGATCTCTGCTTCGGTGGTACTTTGGAGCTATAG
The DNA here is from genome assembly GCA_003708405.2 of Candidozyma heveicola. Taxonomy (NCBI): domain Eukaryota; kingdom Fungi; phylum Ascomycota; class Pichiomycetes; order Serinales; family Metschnikowiaceae; genus Candidozyma; species Candidozyma heveicola. The sequence goes on from PPOB02000001.1 coordinate 1,330,372, forward strand.
CGTCGGCTTATAGTATTTTTGAAAAGAGCCGATTGTACAGGCGTGACTCGGTAACCACTCGAGGAAAATGCATGCCGAAACATGAGTGTGGAGTAGTAGAAGATTCAAGATCTAGTTTACCGTATTAATATGCAAGAGTCCGTCGCGTTCTAGTCATGTGACAGAAGTAGTTGGTGGGGTGCGCTATATGCACTGACCCATAGAGAAAAACATAATTTGCCGAAATGTCCTTTAGTATATCTAGCTAACTCCTGAGGGGGTACTTAAATTGGTTTTCATGCTGTCCAGTCAAAGCGTT
>PPOB02000001.1:1330769-1372133 GCA_003708405.2 Candidozyma heveicola
AAAAAAAAAAAAAAAAAAAAAAAAAAAAAAAAAAAAAAAAAAGAAAAGGTAAGAAAGAAGTATGGGTCTTCCCGATTATTTAGGGATTCTAGATTTTGGTTTTTAAGGCCCCACCCGGCCCACTTCTAAACGGCGTTAACGGTTAGGATTGTGTTGCAGCCCCAAGATCACTTAAGATCACTATAATTTGCAACACGGCCCAAAAATTAAAGTGGAAATGAGAAGCATCGCGAGGACATCTTTAAACACTTAAAACTAATTTTCCACACAAAAGTGTCATGAGAAAGTTCCACGTTGGAAGCCGTGAAAAATAAAGAACTCTGACATATTTATCAGACTTTAGCGTTGAGCGTGAAAAATCCAGATCAACAGAAGTAGACATTGGCTTAATATCCTGTAGCGTTTTGCTTTTCGTTAAGTTGCATTTATAGGGAAAGGAGCCATTGGAACTATCTCTGTCGAAACTGACACTCATACTTGTTTAAGCATAATGCCACCAGAGAGACGGTTCTGAATTAACCCGAGAGCAATATAGGCTCACTGTAATGGCTACCAAAACTACATTCTTGCGTTTACCGTCATTTATATATTACATCACCGACCGAAGTTAATATTATACACCAAAAAACAGCGAAAGGCATTCGAGTCACTACTGAAACATGCCCTCAATGTTGGGATTGTTGAGTTCGCCTGGGCCAAATTGTACCATAAGCGTCTCATCGGGGAAAAGATCGAAGTTAAAGTTGGGCAAAGTGTCCCAGTCCATAGAGCCCACGGTAGGGCTAGGAGGGGCCATTGGGAAAGGTGGATTAGACATTGGGGGAGCAGGCATCAGGGGTGGGAAACCGTTAGGTAAAGGCTTGGGCAGTGGCCTTTTAGTCACAGGGAAATCTGCAACCGCAGGGCCATCCACACTAGGACTTCTTCTGATGTTGCTTTCATTAAAGCTTGGTGTTTTGCTGCCTGATCTCATAGCTTCATGATTAAAGGGACACTTCCGCTTGCGAAGATCATTGGCAGGAGAAGAGGGTTCTTTTTTGACTGGACAAAATTGTGAGCCATTCTCCAACTGGTAACCTTGTCTTGAGAACAGAGTCCTTGCTGGGTTGGAAAAAGGCTCAAATGGTTCAAAACTGCTGCCTTGGTGTGCGACTGGGCAGCCGTTTATGTTGTTGCTGCTTTTACGCTCTGATGTTGATGTGACTTTAGCGGGATTAGGCAAGACGGGGCAAGTGTCCATGAGCTTTCCCGATCTAAAGACGTCAGCATGTATTCTTGCGTAGGCAGCAGGGTTCATGCGATGTGAGTTGCGAACGAACGTCATGTAGAACTTCCACATTTTGGATACACGGCTGAATGTCTCCCTGTTTAACAGATTCTCTAGAAGTGCCAAAATAGAGTCTGTTGTCTGAATGAGTTGCTCCTTTTGGTGAACTGGAATCGTGAAAGGTCTGAAGTTCTCGGAAGGGGCCGTGTACACGAGGAAAGAAGGAGCTGGTGTTTCATTGCTGTCTTTCCCATCACCGCTATCATCTCTTTTGAATCTTATAAGAAGGCCCACATTTAAGTGAGACACTCTTGATAAGATCTCAGCCACAGCTCCAAGAACATACTGCGAACCTGTATCCTTTGAAAACTGCTTTACACTTTCTTGCAAGAAGTTTATCAAGTCCAAGCCCTTGGTGAATAAAGATGGCAAGATGTTGCACATGGAATCGTAGTCGAGATCTTCTTCACATTGCAAGAAAATGATGAACGAGATGTAGAAGTCTAAGTATTGGAACATGCTTCTGACCTCGAAGTATCTGGACATTCTCAACTTAGAGAGGGAAAAGTCCCCAATCCACGCAGCAATTTCTTTGGTCAACCGCTGCAAATCACTAATGGTAGCATTTGAACCCGACAGACGACAGGTGCTCTTGCGTAGCGTGAGGAAAATTCTTGAGCTCAAGTAGTAGACGTGAAGAGACGCCAAAACCTCAGAAATTTGATCGTCACCTGGTTCTGCCTTCTGCTTGGAAATGTACTTGATGTGGTCCTGGTTCTCGGCCGCTTCGTGGATATTATCAAAAAAGCTCTCGATTTGTTTATCAAGCTTATCAGAGTGACGATGCATGGGAACCGTACTGAATGTAACATGGTTGATTATTCTCATGAAGTCGACCCATAAATGACTGAGGTGAAGGCGAAGATCCTTCTGTCTGTTCACAGACATATCAGCACCATTGAAACGAACGAGAGATGGATCTGCCCACAAGCGGAGCCTACCATCGTCTTTATCGAGCATATCGAGTAGTTTTGTGAGGATGGAAGTGAAGCTCAGACGAACATCACTAGTGAGACCTGGCTTGATGTAGAGAGCGATACACCTGTTGAGGAAACCCATGAATACTGCGAGGCAGGGCAACAGGCTGCTGAATTCGGCGCTGTCAGACTGATGAGCGACAGACTCCAAAAACTCACGGATGAAGTCATGAACACCGGTCCTCTTGTAGCCCAAGCCCTGGTGCACAGCTTCCAAGGGAAAAACTTGGTGGAACAGCTCGGAGATTTCGTCTTGCTTGCCGCTCCTCAGCCTCAAGATATCAAGTGACTCCTCGACCATAAGACCAAGCATGCTTAAGTAGATACCCTTCAATCTAACCAAGGAGATGAACTCCAGTTCACTCGTCAGAGAATCAAGACCACTCAAGTCAAGCACCGCCTCGTTGCCCGCTCTACCCACCAAAGCGAGAATATCGTCGCTGTAGAAGCGAAAGAGATTTCTCGACTCAAGCTCATACAGCAGGACCGAAGACGGCGTGCTGGAGAGGTTTAGGTAAAAGTTGATCACGTAGACGATTTGGTCGTAGTTCATCTGCTCCAGGCCACGCCCGTAATTTATGATCTCCGACCAAAGCCTTTGTAACTGCGAAACAACAGTAGATGGGTCGCTGGCACTAGAGCTGAAGCCCGGTCCTTCAGTTTTGATCTTCGTACTGTGAGTTCGACTCATAGGCGTACTGGCCCTACTAGAGGACTCTTCAACCATGAGGTTGAATTCACACGCAACCACGGGACACTGTTGGTGGCCACATGAAGGTCCATGTTCGTGAGAACCCTCAGATATGGGACACCCGTTATCTCCGAACACGCCCACGGCTGGGTCAGATTTGGGATATTTGGTAAGCAAGCTGGTTTTGTACACATGGTAGGATTTTTGAAGATTAGTGATTTTGTACCAGAGCCCTGTGAGCTGCGGGTCTAGCTTGATGATATTGAGCCACGAGTAGAGCTTGGCCACGAAGGGCTCGGAGCACTTGCTCCTTTTCAGGTATCGGAAGCCCTTGAGCGAGTAGAAATTGTCGCCCAAGACCTCGGGCGTCAGATTCTGGGGGTCGGAAGTGTCAAGCTTTCGCAAGATCGATATCGCCGAGGCCGCTGCGTCGTCCAGAAGCAAGTAGGAGGGATTCTCCTGCTGCAGAGAAGCTGGGTTGGCATGCCGCAGGGAGCTTAGGCTGCCCTCTGTGTTCTGCTGGCCGGCGCTGTCTTGGTGGGCCAACTTGGCCCGTAGAGCCTCTATCTGGGAGGTTTGAGATGCGATGGTTTTCTCCAAAGCAGCTTTGAGTTCCAAGTACTCCGGGGTCTTAGTGACGTCCTGGGTGCCTGCGGCCTTCTTGACCTCGTCATCGACCCACTGGGGCTCCACATAGACACACAAGTGACCAACGTTGTTCTTGACACAGCCAGTACACGGTCTCTTTCTGTCACAACGGACCTTCCGTTTTTTGCAACTGAGGCACGATATCGGGGCCCTTTTGCGCAGTCGTTTCTCCATATTGAGCAGAAGATGAAGAAAGAAGCTGTGGTTTTCGTTATCCGCTTCGGAACACTAGTACTAAGATCTGATGCGATAAGTGCGACGGTGCAGCGTTAGATCCGAAAAGGTCGTACCGGACGGCTGCATTAGAAAAAAAATACACTTATAGCGAGTCTCGAGCGAGTCGGCTTCCTGCACTAGAGGGGTCTTTTTGTCTTTTTCGGTTGGCCATTAAATAAGTGTTGCCCCATATTGGACCTAGACGTGCTGCAAGGGGCTTATAGATCTTTCCCAGGCCGATGCGGTCATTTGCAGCCATCGCGAAGGTGCAAATTTCCGTCTCGGGGTAAGAGGTGGGAGCAAGGCGGGATGAAAAAAAAAAATAAATAAAAAACGGACTAAAAGATCTGGAGATCAAGAGAGTGAAGAATGGATCAATGGAGAAAGATAGACAACCCTACTATTTTCCCACCGTATGTGCGACGGAGTAAGTCGCTGGTGGTTGACCGCGATCCTGGAGAACCGAGTATGAGCCTTGGTGTTTCGCTGCCAGATTGGGGATTTTACATTCGTGCTTGTAGGCATTTTCAGTTTTCAATTTGTATTTTCGTTGTCTTCTCTCTGCCATTTGAACGGTGAAAAGCTCGGTATATCTGGCGGAGGTGGAGATATCGACAGACGGAGAAAGTTCCGTGGATAATGCTTTCCAGGCGGCAGTGTCTGGGGCTGGCAATGTGCGGTGGATTATTCTGAAGAGTAGGGGCTCGAGAGAAAAAAGAAAAGTTTTCGACGGAGGACGTCAAAACGGAAATGCAGCGGGTCTAGTTTAATCGCGACATGAGGATGTCGGCTACGCAGTTTTGGCTGGTTTGCAGCGGGGATGAGTTCCTCTTTCGTCCCGTTGTTCTTTGGAGATCGTGGATTTGGTGTCGTGACTGGTCGTTAAATGTGGCAGGCCAACGAAACTACCGAGCAACCTCATTCTGTTGTAGCACTCAAGAGAAGCTATTCGCATCGCAGGTGCAATTAACTTTGCGCCGTGCTCCACAAAATCCTAAATCCAGCTGTAAAGTCGTAGATCGATAATTCCGTGTCGGACAACGTTTTTTGTGGTACTATGGCGCCAGGTCTAGGGTGACATGCGGTAGCTGCAAAACTCTCGCCTCAGCCCACCAGTCCCACGTTCCTTCCAGGACCAGATATTCTGGCTCCTCGGTTAAATATTTTATTTCGTTGGTAGCTTCACAATTCACAGTCTGATCTGCTGTCTAATCTGCTGTCCAATCCAGATCACTTACAAAAGTATTATTGCACCTGTTCGGCCCTGTAGCAAGTTTTATCCACGTCACCCTACGGCGGATCATTCTGGGTTATTGTGACAGTAAACGGCACAATGGAACGATTCCAGCCTCTACACCACTCACGTATGTGACATTCCCTAAACCGCAACACAAAACCGAGAGCCTAAATGGACCGTGACTTCCATAACCGAATTGCCCAAAATAACGAACGTGATTTTGTTTTGTCTGTCCTTCGTCTGGGCCGTTAAGTCGACTGCAGAACAAACTGGCAAGAATCCTAGTTCGCTCGAGTAGCCCTTACGCTCAGACACCTGCCACTACACTAACATTCCGCCTCAAAAACAGCAGCTCTTCAAAAACAAAAATTATATCAATCGACTGTCATGAAAAATTAATATCCCCTCTGAACTACCTCTGTAGTACCCTGCCTCAACCCTTCGCTCCTGCATGCCTCACTACAACTTGAACCGCTCTCATACTTTCCTATCACCAACATGTCCTCTGGTATACCCATCAAACTCCTAAACGAGGCACAGGGCCATGTTGTGTCTCTAGAACTAACAAACGGTGACACGTACCGAGGAAAGTTACAGGAGTCCGAGGACAACATGAACGTGTCGCTAGGCGATGTGACCATCACAAAAGGCAAGTCTGGTGAAACTTCCTTCAAGGGCCAGATGTTTGTGCGAGGCTCGATGATACGATTTGTCAGCGTGCCAGACATTCTACAATATGCGCCAATGTTTCTCATGAAGCCCGGCGAGAAGCCTAAACCGCCTGTGAGAGGCCCACCTCCCAAGAAACCTAAGCACTAGACCACCGCACCACAACTATCCGTGTATATTACTAACGACGCTCATGTCTCCCGCAATCTGTAGTAAATACGCCTACTCTGCCATTGTCTCGTCCGTGGATGCCCTCACACACAGCTTTAGGTGGAGCATTGCAGCAGCCACGATATCTGGATCATCATCATCGACATCCTCCTCCAGCATCTGGTCATCTCGTTCGTAGATGGAGCTCAACCAGTGAGACGTCACATCCACCAACCTGGACTGGTCCACCTCCAGATATGCGACTTCTGGCGTGGGGTTTTGCGGTCTCAAATTGCCCAACGGCACCAACCGCTCCTTCACTTCGTCAAGAGCCTGCTGATACGCCTGCTGCTGCTCAAGAAGCTCGCAGATCTCTTCTTTGTCCTCGTGAAATGCCTTTTGGGCGCTCATGGAGCTGTCCACAGAGGAGTATGAGGAATTGTTCGTTGTTAGCTCGGTGTTGATGTTGTTGGAATATCCAAAGAGCTTTTGAAGGAAAGCCCGCTTTTGGAGCACCTGGACCCGCCGCTTGCCTGCAATGGTGTGGTTGGAGCTGTAGAGCTTTTCGTACTCGTCGGACTGCTGCATAGCGTGTGCCCAAAGAGCCTTCTTTTCCTCCTTTTCATACTCGTCAAGGTCTGGTGCTACTCCACATCTCTGCAAACGCTCGTGATGCTCCAAAACAATATCCAACTCCAGCTTTGAAAGCTCGGGAATCAGCCCGATTATGGAATCTGGAGCCTCCGGTCCAGTCAACTCTTCGTTGCCTCGATCGATGCTCACCTCCTCTTCTGCACCAAATTCGTAGGTATCGTCATTGAACCACGCCTCGTCGTCCTGCTTCGTATAGTCAAAAACTCGATTTGTGCTTATGCCCTCGGCCGATTCCCAGGCCTTGATCTGTGACAGCCTCACTGGCGGTAGCGTTGGTCTGAGAGGTTCGGCTGGTGATGTCGGCAGCAGCAGAGATTCGGGCTGGATCGAGTTTCTCCGATGAGTATCCTGCTTTTTCGTGAACACCAGGTAGTCGTAGTGGGACATGTCGGCTGGTTTGTGGAGTACAAACGGCTGCAGTGCAGCGTAAGACTTCCTCAGTTGCTGGAGATTAAGTAGCTTTCTGGAAGCTGTGGCCTTGGGTTTAAGCTCAGGCTTGAGCGATTTTCCTTTCTTGCGGTGCTCTTTCTTCTTTTCAACAAATGGCTGCTCTTTCTTCACCCGTCGTATGTTGTTGCTGGGTGTAGATATTGTGGAAGTTGATGAAGATACGGTCCGCAGGGAAAGATTCGATATGTTGTTGGTGGAAAAGTCTGCAAAGGAATGAGACGATACTCGTAGTTTTGGTAAGGTTGCCGAAGGTTTTCGTTCGCCCATTTTAATATTGGGTTAAAGAGTCGAATTAGGTGTTGATCTGGGGCACCTGCTGGTGTATTTGTGATAGCGATACATTGGGAATGCAGGATGTTGAATGTGTGGAGCCAGTTGCCCCAGCATGCCGGACCCAGAAACCTAGATTTTGATAGCTAGATGTGATTTTTGGATTAAGAGTGAATTTTGCGAATTCAGGGAATTTCATGATGTGTTGGCAGTGGGCTATTGTTGGTAGCCGGGTTGGGCAAGACACAATACTAGGTATAGCCGTGCCATTGATAATGCAAGCACATACATTTCAAAGAGAGTCTGATGAGAGATTTGAGATAGTGTCTTTGGTTAATTTCCCGTAATTAGCTGTAATACGGGTCTTGAATGTAGAGCTAGATGGGTAGAATTGCATGGTGTTTTGAAGCCAAAGGCGAGTCTTTTGTTTATAGATTCTTCTTTCTGGGGTGAGTCCTTCTCGGTATTAATGGAATACGTTATTTTATCAGATTCCAAGCTCCTCGAAGTGCCAACTTATCTGTGGCACCAACCTTTAAAGTCGTTCTCTATGCTCAATTGAACCAATATTCATGGGGTGTCTTTCTGATAACAAAAGGACAACGAAAAAAATTTCAATTCAGAATCACCTCTAGCTACGTATCATCTTGGTATTCATACCCTGCCTATCTCCATACCCCTGCCAATCGCCAGCTGGACTCTATAAGTCGTGACAGTAACCGAACTATCTGGACCCCTGCTTTGTAATTCTAATCTTCATGCCCTCGCTGAAACCACTTTTTTAAATTCCTCTTTTGACTTCAGACACTTCGGGTTCAATTTAACTTACAGACCTTTGGGGACATTTCGACCAACATACTGAGACAGCACTAGCAAGTGCCCTCTACAACTTACACGGATCGTAAAAAAAACCATCGCCCGAAATCAATCGCAAGAGATACCCTGAAACCCTCTAAACATTCCAATCGAAAATACCTCAAACCCTTATCTACTCTACTTCTTCAACACCTCTTAGCGATCCATGCCTCACTCTGAGCACTCTACAAACCACCAGAGTACAGCCCACCCAAACCACCACAAATCCACTCACACAGAAAAGTCTAGCTGAAACATCGTCACACATATCTCCCATGAACTTTCTACAATCGGACCGGTGGGGCCTTTGCAATGGACCATCCTCATCACGTTCCTAGGGCTTCAGCCCTAGACGCACTTCGACCTGCACCCAGAACTTTTTGTGCGGGACACATCGCAAAAAATTCTCCCGCGATTACTACTGAAAATTCCTTCTCAGTGTGAGCTAACTATACCAACAAGAATTCAAGATGGCTACTGAGTTGACTGTGCAATCTGAGAGAGCTTTCCAGAAGGTATGTTAATACCCATCACATCTGTAACGTTCGGATGTGTTTCTATACAAAAGCTGGGGTTAAATGCTACATGAATGGACATGTTGAAGAGACTTCAAGGTCCATATCCAAAAGGCCCTTTCATGTCAAATTTCCCGTCAAAGTTTTACCACCAAAAGAAATATACTAACATTCAGCAACCACACATCTTCACCAACCCAAAGACCCAGGGTAACAAGAAGGCCAAGAGATTCGTCAAGGAGGTTGGCTTGGGTTTCAAGACCCCAAAGTCTGCCATCGAGGGTTCTTACATCGACAAGAAGTGCCCATTCGTCGGTCAGATCTCCATCAGAGGTAAGATCTTGACCGGAACTGTTGTTTCCACCAAAATGCACAGAACTATCATCATCAGAAGAGACTACCTCCACTTCGTTCCTAAATACAACAGATACGAGAAGAGACACAAGAACGTTGCCGCCCACGTTTCCCCAGCTTTCCGTGTCCAGGAGGGTGACGTTGTCGTCGTTGGTCAGTGCAGACCTCTCTCCAAGACTGTTAGATTCAACGTCTTGAAGGTTGCTGTCTCCAAGGCCAAGTCTAAGCAGTTCACCAAGTTCTAAGTCTGCTTGCATGCAAATAAATCCGGCTTTGGGCTTTTGTACCTTAATGTTAAGATAAGATAAACTTCTGTAGGATGTTGATGCGTAGAGAACATAGCTGATTAACTACCTGCTGTGTCGATTGGACAACCTGCTGTGTCGAATATCCCACAAGACAACCTGCTGTAGAGTGTATTAACCCGCTATGCAAAGATCTGCTGAATCTGTATTTATACGTTAGAAGGCAACTCCTTCTTGGTCACCAGTAGCTCCTTAGCTCCCCAGGCGTTCAAGGCCGCCTCCAACTCTCCCTTCTTATGCATTTCAATAAAGTCGTCGGCACCGCCTCGGCTCTGAGGATTGGAGGCGCCCACAAGGACATTAGGCACTGTTCTTCTGCCCGTGATTTCGGCCAAATACGCCTGAAGCTCTTTGCCATTCTTGGACTTGTCGAGCTCCACGATCGTTGGCGGAGGCACGATGTTATAGCTGTCCAGTAAGAGCTGCTTCAACGCTTTGGAGAACGGACAGTACGTCTTGGAAAAGATCGTCATGGGAGCCAACGCTCTGATTTCCCTGTACTGCTTAGCAGGGTCGTACTCAAGAGAGGCCGCTCCGTCGTCTTGCGCCACTGGCTCGACTTCGCCGTTGTTCTCCGCTTCCTGTTTGCCCTTGTCTCTCGAAATCTCCTCGTTTATCGCAGCATCCACCTTAGCGTTATTAGCAGACTCCAAGAGGGAACTTCCAGGAGCCTGAGGAGCCACAGGTACGTTTTTCTGCCTGGATTCGCGTGTGAATAATAGAATGCTCGTGAGAACAAGCATTCCGACGGCTAGCCCTAGCACCCTTAGTTTACGGTTGGAGACCATGGCTCAGTGTATAACAAGTAGTAGGTGAGTTTAGATGCGATACCCCGGAGCGCGAATCTCACCAAAACTGGAGGCAGTGACGCCAGGTGTTAAAAACATTGAAGGCCGAAAATGGCATTTCGGGGTAATCGTCGGTGGAGTCTTTTTTACTTCCAGATAATTTTTTGGTCACAAAAAAGTAGAATGCATCTCTCATCTTAGGGTGCGTTGCACCTCAGCCTAGTGGTCTGCGTCGATTATGTCGCCTTGAAAAACGCAGGCTCCTTATGTCGAGGCGCCAAAACCCCACAAGGCAGGTTACAGTTGACGGGCTCCAGTGAGGCTTTGCAAGCGGAAAGTCGCAAAACCATAAAGGACGAAACGCCCCACGTCCAAAACATCCAGAGACAGAAACGCCAAACTGGCCCCATATACCCAATTTCGCCCCATATACCCATTTTTGGAAGCCACGAAAGCCAATTGACAGGAAATAGCGCCTATCTCGGTGCTTTCGGCCGAGTGTTATTTCTTTATGGTGCAGCAACGCTCCAGACGCGTTTCGGGTAAACTTGGGGAAAATTTTACTTATCTTCGGGGATATGAAAGTGGGGTGGGTGCCCCACCTGAATGCTGCCGCAAGAAAAACGTCAAACGCCCGTCTATTCTTATTTTCGCTCGCTAGTCGCCGGCCTTCAGATAGCCCTGTCAAATTTTCATGGCGTACATATTGTGAAATTTTTTACTTCTGAGAACGGCAAGGTTTTCGGAGACAAGACTCCGAGGGGAGGACTACGAGTCATACGGTGTTGAGGATGCCTGAGCTCCAAAATAATGACATCGGGCTTCCTCCATTGGCTCCCGCGATGCGGTCTGCTGTCTCCGTCCTGCATCGTACCCGTGTCACCTGCACATAGGGCCATCTTCGCCCCTCCAGCCGCATTATGCGTCGCTGCTTGCATCCAGAGTGCATTACCACTAGTAAGGAACTCGGTAGTATAGGGCCACTTATCCCGTGTTGCTTAGTGATGGATCTCATCGAGAAAAATTCCTCCTTGTTGTACGTCATACCCCGCCGGCCGCTCTGTAGCCCCCAGCGGCTTTTAAATACCGTTCTCGCCTCGTGCTTTCTCCAGTAATTGTACTTTTTCTTCATGTCCGGACACAGACTCTCTAACGGTTCTCTGACCCCTGAGTTGGAAAAGCAAGCGGGCTTCGCCCCATCTCTTCCGAAGGATAACTTGATGCAACCTCCGAGCTTCACCAAGGAAGCTATCAAGAACTACTGTGTCACCAGAGTGACTACATTGATTCCTTCCAAAGAATATGTCCAAGCCAATAAAGGTTTGCTAAACCCTATTCCCGCGTTAAGAGACCTTAGCGGAAAGCAGTGGCTATTCATTTTGTGTGCATTCATGGGCTGGACTTGGGATGCCTTTGATTTCTTCACCATTTCCTTGAATGTCAAGCAGCTCTCCGAAGAGCTCCACAAATCCACAACAGACATCACCTGGGCCATCACCTTGGTGCTTATGTTGCGTACCGTGGGCGCCTTCATTTTCGGTTATTTTGGCGATCTCTATGGCACCAAATGGCCCTTCATTGTCAATTTGCTTCTCATGATGGTCATCCAGATCGGAGTTTCGTTCATCCAGAACTTCAAGCAGTTTTTGGGCGTCAGAGCTCTATTTGGTATTATCATGGGTGGTATTTACGGCAATGCCACCGCCACCGCCTTGGACGATTGTCCTCCTAGAGCCAAGGGATTTATTTCTGGTTTCCTCCAACAAGGCTACGCTTTCGGCTACTTGTTGGCTGTTATTTTCACCAGAGCCTTGGCTGATACCCAGAAGCACAAATGGAGAGCCATTTACTGGTTTGCTGCTTGTGTCACCTTGATCATTGCCATCTCCAGAGCCTTGTTGCCTGAGACAAACGCCTTTCTCAAGAAACGGGCTTTCAAGAGATACCAGCAAGAAGCGGGCATTGTGCCTGAGTCATTTGGCTCCAAAATTAAGAAAGCACTTAAGATTTACTGGCTTATGACTATTTACATGGTTCTTCTTATGGCCGGCTTCAACTTCATGTCCCACGGTTCCCAGGACTTGTTCCCTACATTCTTGACACAGCAATTGGGCTTTTCAGCAGACAGATCCACGGTGACCAATTGTGTGGCTAACATCGGTGCTATTGTCGGTGGTTTGATTATTGGCCACTTCTCCAACTTCATGGGCAGAAGATTGTCCATCATGATTTGCTGTGTTGGTGGTGGTGCATTGATTTATCCATGGGGATTTGTAAGAAACGATGGTATCAACGCTGCGGTGTTTTTCTTGCAATTTTTCGTCCAGGGTGCTTTTGGTGTGGTTCCTGCTCATTTGAGTGAATTGGCCCACCCAGACTTCAAGGCTTTCACTGTTGGTCTCGCCTACCAGCTTGGTAACTTAGCTTCCTCGGCTTCTTCTACTATTGAGTCACAATTGGGTGCCAACTTCCCTATCACCAACGAAAAGGGAGAGACGATTTACGATTACGGTAAGGTGATGGCAATTTTCATGGGGTGTGTTTTCGCTTACAATTTGGTGATGTCTTTCATCGGTCCTGAGAATATGAATATCAGTGCAGAACTGAACGAAGATGAACCAGCTGTCTTGGGCAAGAGGTTGTCTGGGAAACTGTCTCACGAGAAGGTTGAACAGGCCAGTTTAGAGGAGGCGAAGTAGACGAATTATGTATAAACGATTATTATTTATTTTTTGACTCTAATCTCAAAGACAAATTAATGTAGTTGACAATCGCTGATTGCTGCCTACCAATCGAAGCGCCCCAGCCTTCGCAAGATCTCTCATAATTGATTCTTATTTTATTGATTTCTATCTCTGCGTTACACGTCGTTATCGTAAACCGCATTGTTATATAAATACTCAAGAGTAGGTAACCTGCCTACAACTTCTCAGCAGTGGTTGGTCTACCGACGGTAGTGACATCGTTGTAGATCAAGGTGGTGACGAAGTCAGAGTACTTCTCACCCAAAGCCTCAGGCTTGAAGTAGTCCAAAGCTGGCTTGAACTTGTTGCCGGCTGGGGCAGCCTTGGCCAACTTGGAGTACTCCTCGTCCAAGAGCTTAGCAACGTACTCCTTGGTGACCTTCTGACCCTGGTCAGTAACGGCACCGTGAGTAACCCATTGCCAAAGCTGGGTTCTGGACACCTCGGCGGTGGCAGCGTCCTCCATCAAGTAGTTGATTGGGACACAGCCAACGTTACGCAACCAGGCCTCAATGTAAGACAAACCGATGATACAGTTCACTCTGATACCCTGCTCGGTAATCTTGGCCTCGGGAACGTATGGACTCAACAAGTCTCTGGCAGTGACAGGCTTGTATGGAGTCTTTGGAGGCACGTTGATCTGGTTAGGACCCTTCATGTGCTCGTTGAAAACCTTCAACACAACAGGAACCAAAGCTGGGTGGGCAACCCAACAGGAGTCGCAGCCAGCCTGGACCTCTCTCAACTTGTCCTTGGTGACGTTCTCCAAAGCGGCTCTGTTTCTGGCCTCGTCGTCCTTGATAGGAATCTGGGCAGCCATACCACCCAAGGCATGCACCTGTCTCTTGTGACACGTGTGCACCAACAACTTGACGTAGGAGGCCATGAATGGAGAGGCCATGGTGACCTGGGATCTGTCAGGCAAGATGAACTCCTTGTGCTTTCTCATGGACTTGATGAAAGAGAAGATGTAGTCCCATCTACCACAGTTCAAACCGCCAATGTGCTGTCTCAATTGGTAGATGATCTCGTCCATCTGGAAAGCAGCAGGCAAGGTCTCGATCAAGACGGAACCTCTGATGGTGCCTCTTGGGAGTCCAATGTAGTCCTGGGAGAAGTTGAAGATGTCGTTCCACAACTTAGCCTCCAAGTGGTGCTCCATCTTGGGCAAGTAGAAGTATGGGCCAAAGCCACGCTCCAACGACTCTCTGGCGTTGTTGTAGAAGTAGAGGGCAAAGTCAAAGATACCACCGGAAACTGGCTCGCCGTCCACCAACACGTGCTTCTCATCCAAGTGCCAGCCTCTTGGTCTGACAATCAAGGTGGGGATGTGTCTTTTGGGGTCCAAGTTCAACTTGTAGTCCTTGCCGTTGGAGGTGAAGGCCAAGTTTCTACGGACACCGTCGTACAAGTTCACCTGACCGTCCACCAAGTTCTTCCAAGCTGGGGTCAAAGAGTCCTCAAAGTCGGCCATGTAAGTGGCCACGTTGGAGTTCAAAGCATTGATCACCATCTTTCTGTCGGTAGGACCAGTGATCTCAACTCTTCTGTCCTGCAAACCTGGGGCCAATGGAGGACCAGTCCAAGATGGGTCCTCTCTGATGTGAGCAGTCTCAGGCAAGAAGTCTGGCAAAACACCGCTGTCTCTCAACTTCTGCTGCTCCTGTCTGTTGTTCAACAAACGCTTTCTCTCGCCATTGAAAGAACGGTGCAAGGTAGCAATGAGTCCCAAGGCCTCCTGGTTGAAGATGTGCTTAGCCTCCTGGGGAACGGGGGCCAAGATCTGGACGCCTTGCAATTTCAGGGAAGTTGTTGGGAAGGGGGAGGACATAATTTGATTTATGTTTTATGGGAAAAGTCAGGAGGATAATCCTTGCGGATCGGGTGCTCTTTATATATGCGCTCACAATTCGCTTGGTACCCCAGATTCCCGTTCCAGCGGATGTCTCCCTGACTAGCAATCAGAGTCAGAACGGGGGCCGCGCTTGTGACAGTCATGCTTAACTATGGTGGTGCACGGGTGTTTCACCACTCAGCGGCCCCGATAACCACTCTCGTACTGTGTGATGGGTATTGTGCAGGACGTGGACCGGGGGCCGCCCCGGGCGAAAGGAAATATGTTAGGCAACGGCCTCTCGTGGTCTGAGTACTTTCCGAGGAAACCCTCTTGTGCATGCCCGGTTCGCAACCGGTAGACCGGTCCTGCTACAGAAGAAGACGAAATAGAAGACAAAGTATGGTTTGACTATTTTGCAGTTACCTACTTGGCCCACTTGACACCCTCCTTGGAAGGGGTCGTAATGCCATGCTGAGCAGGGCAGTAGTTGACTCTGTGGTAGGAGTTGAGGTTCTTTCTCACCACAAACTGGAAGCAGGCAGCACCTCCCTGTCTGGCGGTGATAGTGGACGAGGACAAAAAGTACTCCCAGATTCTGAACCACTTGATGCCGTACTTGTTGATCACGTTGTCCTTGTTGCCCATCCAGTTTCTGTACCATCTCCACAAAGTAGCAGAGTAGGAGACACCGATGTTCTCCACAGACACAATCTCAAAACCAGCGCTCTCCAAAGCACCGATAACAAAAGCAACGGGGGTCGAGGCGTCGGCACCAGGGAAAATGTACTTGTTCATGAACAAACCCCACACCAAGTCCTCGTACTGCCACGACTTTCTCAAGCCAGCGTACTGCAAGAAGAAGATACCGTCATCCTCCAACGAGTCGTAGACCTGGGCCAAAAACGAGCCAAATCTTCTGATTCCAACGTGCTCGGCCATCTCGAGACAGGTAATTTTGTCGTACTTGCCATTGGGTTTCTCCGACTTGGGGGCGTCTCTGTAGTCGCAACACACGATTCTGGACTGCTCGGAAGAAACACCGTAGTCTGACAAGAGCTGGTTGCCCCATTTGGTCTGGTTTCTGCCCAAGGTGATACCGGTGATTTTAGAGCCAACCTGAGAGGAGGCGAAAGTGGCCCAGGTGCCCCAGCCGCAGCCCAAGTCCAAAACATGGTCGGTCTTTTGCAACTGGATCTTGGAGGCCACCACGTTCAACTTGTTGTCCTGCAATTCCTCCAAGGTCTCCTCCTTGGTGATGTCGGAAATCACACCGGAAGTGTAGATCATCCGGGGGCCCAAGAACCACGTGTAGAAGTCGTCACCTCTGTCGTAGTGGTCTCTCACCTGCTCCTCGTCCTGGGACTGCGAGTGCATGATAACCTCGGGAATCATGCCCAACAAGAAGAAACGGTAAAGCGACAAGGTGAAACGGAAGCTGGCCCAGTCGTGTCTGTACTCCAACACGTCCAAAGCGTCGCCCTTGAACGACACCTTACCTTCGAAGTACAACTCGTGGAAAGTCTCCATGGGGATCTTGGCGCCCTTGCCGCCGTTGGAGTCGATGTACTTGGCCTTCAATTCGGGAGTGTGGAACTCCAAGTAGTGGGAGATGGGCCTGCCGGGGTACTTGACCTTCTCGTTGAGACGAGGGCTGAAGGTGGACATGAGGGTCCAGTAAGCCATCAAGATGGGAATTGCCAACAACACAAAGAAAAACAACCAGGTCTTGAAACCAAGACCCAACTTTCTCTTCACCAACCACGGAATGCCCACCAAGAGAGCGGCCATGGCGAGGTTGCTGAAGCTTCTGCTACCTGGACCGTCTGCTGGCAATGGGGCATTGTGGATCGTGGGGGAGTCAGTAGTAAGGATTCCTGACTCGTTCGACGCAGGAGGCTGTGGTTTGGCCTCGGGGGTTTTGATAAACTCGACGCCAGTCAACATTGTTCAGTGGAGTGAAGAAGAGACAACTAGACGTCCACGCGAAAAAAAAAGGCGACCGGCAGTGCGGTGTCCAGGGTCCAAGCCTTGGAGGGACAATTTAAAAAAAAAAAAAAAAAACTGCTTCCTTAGCCTTTGTGAAAGAGAAATAATCGAAAAGAATTGATTCGTGCTGTGGTTTCGTTGTTTGTGCTGTTGATTACATGGGTTGACTGGGTCTGATTGGAGTTCCAGAACGCGGTACCTTCAGGTCTGAGACTGTCCATGTTAGGCCACCATTTTCGAGTGATTTCCGATTTGTCTTCTTATTTTTCTCCTATCTCTTGAACTCCCCTTTTCAACTGCCTTGACCCTCCGTTTTTTTTTTTTTTCTTTTTTTCTTATTTTTCACTCTTTCCCATCCGTCCAGCCAATCCCTCGTGCCTTTCTACTGGTGTATTCGCTTTAAGCGCCCAGCATGATCGGAATCCGGGGCGTTCAGGCAAGTGGGTTGATTCCGCTGTCTGGCCCAAATTGACTCTAGGCCGCTGTGAACCGCCCAGGCCTCAATTGGTGGGGTGCTGGCTTCGGCTGATTTGCACCCATTTCGCAGTGGGAATTTTTCACTCAGCAAGGCAAGCCTTTTCACTAGATCGTGATTTAGAGGAACCAGAGGAGAGGGGACAGGGATGAATAAGTCGTTTGGAGGACATTTGGAGGGGACAATCCTTTTAGGAACAAATCAGAGGCAAAGTGATAGGCCACATGGGAGATCGCTCCACCTATACCTACTACTCTAGTTGCTGGCCTTCTTGGGGCAAATCGAAAAATGGCGTAGTTTTCTTTTGGAGATAATAAAGCGGTTTTGGGGAAACGACGGTGTTAAAGATTGAGGCTCGCTGGAGAGCTGGACACCCAGTGCTCCCCAGATGCTCTCCACAATCATCCGAACCTGGATAACCCAAAGATATTGGCTAAGGCAAAGACTCTGGGGCTATTATAATTCAAAGGTCTTTTCAATTGATACTGTATCCTTCTCGGATATTCTTTTAGTGCTCAGTTATACTTCCTCATCACCAACGAACCATAAGTTCGAGATTCTCGTCTGTCTAGAGCTACGGTCCTTGATTTGAATCTTTGCCCAGTTGGAGTGGTTGCTAGTAAAAATATCTCTCCTACTCGTCACCTCCTTGTGTCACTGGGCGAGACACTCAATGAATAATTATTCGAGCTACTTGAGGAGTTTAGCACAATCCTCTGCAAGCTTTCGACCTATATTTTCTGATAAGCCAATGAAAAGCGACCTCTAAACATCCCCACCCAGAATAGCTCTCAAAAGTTATAGTAAGGGCATCGTATCAGAGAAAGATACATGCTAATACATACTGCGGTGACACTGGGTGGAGTTTGACCAGTCAGCAGGAAGTTCCGAAATAAAAAAAAAAAGACAACATTCTTCAGAATTTCCTATCACTTCCTGGCTACTTTTCAGTTTATCTTACATTTCCCACTTTCTTTCTACCCCCACCTCTTCGGATCCTCCACACTACTAACCCATGTATATTGTGGATAACCGTGCCGCAGACTAGTCATTTTCACCGGCCTTCTCAGCCAATGTCAATGCCTCCTTATAAAATCTCTCTTTTCCATATTCCAAATTCCACCCCAAATAATCTCTTTTCTCTCCTCCTCTAGACTTCCCTTGGTGGACCGCGCCTGAATATATCTCTGCACACGGCGTTACTATACTACATTCTGGAGAAACAAAGGCCATCGAACCACCATAATATGGGCTCCACCAAAGACCGAGAGGTTGTGCTTCTAGATTCAGACTCCGACCTGGAGCTCCAGCATGTTTCCAAAAAACAGAGGGTCGACCCGCTCCCGCCCCAGTCTCAGCCCATGGAGATTGTCATTCCTCCATTCCAGAAACCGTTCCAGAACTCAGATTCCGAGAGCCCAAACCCAGAGACAGCTCCTCGTGCCGACGGCAATATTGAAAAAAGCACGTCTCCAGCAGTGTCAGAATCTTCGGAGCTCTCGGGCCTGAGTGTGAATTCTCTGGATTTAGATGAACTCAGCGCTGGCGACCTCCCTACCAATGGCGAAGAAAAAAATGGCAACGGCCTAACGACAGACCAGATCGCCATGAAAAGAACCATCTACGAAACACGCAAGTTTTTGAAAACAAGGGGCATCATGGCGTTTCTCGAGGAGTACCTCCCGCCCACTGCGCTGATCGACGAGATACACAAGTTGATCCTCAAGTTGGGGTTCAACCCACGAAACTTGCCGCCATTTGAAAAGGGCGAAAACCTCCTCCAGCTAATTAAGCTTCTTCATTTGGCAATGAAGCGAGTGCGCCAGTTGCGCTCCCGTCTAGAGAACTTTTATAGAGTCGAAGACGCCTTGGACAAGATAAAGTCTGCTCAGAAGGTGCTTGTGATCACGGGCGCCGGAATCTCCACCAGCTTGGGAATCCCCGATTTCAGATCCTCCAAAGGTTTCTACTCCAGAATATCCCACATGGGCCTCACAGACCCACAGGAAGTGTTTGACTTGGACATTTTCCACACAGACCCCTCCATCTTTTACTCGATTGCACACATGATCTTACCGCCCGACAAGATATATGCCCCGTTGCACAAGTTCATCAGGTTATTGCAGGATAAAGGTAAGCTTTTGCGGAACTACACGCAGAATATCGATAATTTGGAAGCAAACGCTGGAATACGCCACGACAAAATGATCCAATGTCATGGCTCGTTTGCCTTTGCAACCTGCGTGACCTGTGGCTTTCAGGTTCCTGGCGAATTGATCTATCCCAACATGCGCAATAAGGAGATAGCATACTGCCCCCACTGCGCTAAGACCAGAGAGCGGCTTATGAACAGAGAGGACTCGTATGTGGAGGAGAGCTACGGTGTGATGAAACCCAATATTACCTTTTTCGGCGAGCCCCTTCCCAGGGCTTTCCATGACAGCATAAACCAGGACCTCAAGGAGTGTGATTTAATCATCAGCATTGGCACTTCCTTGAAGGTGGCCCCGGTGGCCGATATAGTCGATAAGGTCCCCGCTGACGTACCACAGATCCTTATTAACAGGGATCCAATTCACCATTGCAACTTCGACATCAGCTTTTTGGGCTACTGTGATGATGTTGCAGCCTACTTGTGCAACCGCCTAGGCGAAGACTGGGTTCTTGATCACCCCCAGTATGAGGAGTTGTTATGTCCCACTAGAGATAATCTACAGCTCGAGAACACCAAGGAACGCGGAGTATTCAACATCAGAAATCTCGAGCGTGAGTCCCGCATGGCCGAGAAGCCGCCTTCTGCTCCCGAGGAGCCTGACTTGGTCGTTTTGGAGCCCACTTTATAATTTAGTGCTTGTATAGAAACATTGAAGGTTTGGGAGATTTTGCACCCGATGTCGCGCATCTCTATCGCAGAAACTTGGTGAATCTACGCTATAGTGTGCTTCTCAGATGATATCCCTAAATAGACTAATTAGTCGAAGTCGGGCTTCCTGTTTCCGGATCCAGCCATATAGACTTCAGTATGTCAAGTACAATAGTGCCAAATATACCAGCACTTGGAGGAACGATGGATCTACGATTGATGAGGATGTGAAAGCTCAAGATACACAATTCTTCGATGACCTATTGAGTGAAGCGGAAACGACAAACAACACAAAAGACAGTGATAAGAAAGACAGTGCCTATGATGATATACTCAAAGACATAATTCTAGATCCTGAGTACTCCTCATCGGAGTCCAAGTCTGAGATGGACAAGATCTTCACCAATATCTCCCACGGACAAACCTCAGAGAAGCAGGAGCTACACAACAAGAGCATGGATATCGATATGACAGATGAGACGCTAGTGCTGGAAAACAAAGCCGAAGACCCATCGGTGATACAGAAAGAGAAGGAGCTCTTCATGAACATCTTCAAGACGTATTCTCAGAAGGGCACCTCCAAAGAATCCAAAAAAGCATCGCATTCAAACCTCCTCTGGAATCTCCGTGAAGCCATGAGTAACACCAGCACTCATCTTGATCGTCACATTTCACGGGCCATGAGACCTTCTCAGGGTAACAGATTGACCCAGGACACTATCGATAAAATATTTTTGCATTTTGACAATTCCCTTGAGCCCACCTACGCTAAATTGCTGGAATTCCAACGAAGGGGCGACTACCTCGACTTCGTGAAGAATATACTAGACAAAGTGAAGACGAACTCCCGTCAGAAGGACTTTTTCTTGACCATGAAGAAGGGAGAGGCTTTGCAGGATTTCACCAGCAGGTTCACCAAATTGAGCCAAGAAGTGAAGAAGCATAATGAGGAACTGCCTCTCACTCCCGTACTCAATGCTTACACTTTACCCTTGTTGTTCAACTCCGTCATGAGGACCCTCAGCACCAAGTTCTATGATGGCCAGCTTGCACTCACTCTTTTCAACTCCCTAAAAAAGGATATTGCCGTCTACACGGTGGTTTGCAACCAGGACACATACAACGAGGTGCTCAAGCTATATTGGGTGTACTACGGCAAGCTGAGTTTGCAAGAGATTGAGATGGCGTTCTTGGAGATGAAAAACAACGGCTTTGTGGGCAACCTCAACACTTTCAGGGTGCTCAAAGAAATCATTGTCAGGTATCACTCGATAAAATTGGGCTACTCTGGTCAGCCTCTGTTCTGGCTGAGAGAGGACGACAAAAGAGTGAAGAACTTGGAGAGAAATCTCCACAAGCTCGCAAGCCAACTCAAGGAATTGTAACAGCATGTATATAGACAAACAGGTAAATTAATATTCCTGGAGTCGGAAAGTATCAACTACTTCTACCTTCCTGCGGTACGGGTGTGGCCACACTGTTTATTGATAGTATGTACTGGTTACGCACTTCATTTGAGACAGTAATTAAACTAACATAATGGCGGATTTTGGAGGACATCAAGGAAATTACTCCGGCAATGACTCATACTTAAACCACGGCTCGAAGTCCCCGGGCCTGTCGCAGTACAAAGTGCCCAACATCAACATTCACAAGGACGCTGGCTCGGCCGTTAATGCTAGTGAATTGCTTAGCAGGTCCTCAGACATTAAAAAACAATTATCACAGTCATTCCAGGGCGGTGGGGTGAGCGGAGGAATCCAGAAACCCCTGTCGAGGAGGAACTCTGCTATTCACATCAAGAATGAGGAAGACGATGAAGACGAACAAGGAAACGAGAGAAAGCGCCGGGACAACATCAACGAAAAGATACAAGAATTGCTAAGTCTCATTCCTTCTGTTTACTTTCAGGAACCAGCAGCGAGAGAAGAGGAGGATGGCGGTACTAAGAGCACAGGTACCAAGGACGGGAAGCCCAATAAGGGCCAGATATTGACGAAATCGGTCGAGTACATTCAGTATTTGCAAAATCTCATTGACGAAAATAACCGCAAGGAGGTTGAGTTACAGCTCAAGCTCAAAACGCTAAAACTTCAGAGGGAAGGAAGAAATAACGCCCCGGTATCGGCAGACACAACCAGCGCCGAAATGGCCCTCGGAGAAATTGGTGTCGGTCCTCATTCACGGAAGTACTTCGAGGAGGTTCTATATCAGGCGACTGGCAACAAGGCTAGCTAATCTCCGACGAAACTCATCCTCGAGACAAGCTAGTCTACAATGAAGCTTGCATCTATTCGGTGTTATATTATGAATGTCTATGTTTGCTTATTACGTCCCAGGCGCTCCCTTTCGTCGGCATATTCCTCTAGCATATATGCTGGTAGAAATTCGGGTCCAACCTTGAGAAACTCATTCGGCAACGTTGTGTCTATGCCTCCGATAGAGGTGTAACCCTTATCGTAAAGCAGGCAATAGTCTAAATCACATCCTATGATGAAATCCCAGATGTCGACGTAATGCCAGTGCAAAACAGGGTGGATTCGAAGGAATTTTGGCCAGTCGTGATCGGTCTCTTGTTCGTATTGCAACATGGAGCCGTACGGGTCGGCATACCGGATGCCAACGACAATAGTCTTGATTTTTGGTTTATCGTTCAAGTATGTTTGAAAGCCTTCTTTCAATGCGGATTTTATGGTAAAAGGGTTGAGGCTGTAGTACTCCGTGGACTGAGTGATGAACTCCGAAACCTCGGGGAAAGGCTCCTCGGAATTAATGTAAATGGAATCGAGCCTATAGTTGTTGGGTAGTAAGTTGAAAGTAGGGTTTGTGTTGCTTTCCGACAGAAACCGCTTGTGAATGGTCGCCAAAAGTAATATGAGCATGACCAAGCAGTCTTTACCACCGTTGTATGAGATGGCTATCTCCTCAATGCTGACAGTTAGCAGATATATAGATATTCTGTGTGGGATAAACATACCTGTGTTTTTCTATGGAGGCCTCGAGAACTTCTAGAGATTTCTTGACTTTCTCCTTGACAACCTGGCGACGCTGGGGTCTATAAGTGTAGCCCTTTGCTCTGGGTGAAATCATACCATGTGGCATGGAGTCATTAAGAAAATCATGAACTAGATCATAGGCCTCTTCACATCTAAGCAAGAAGCTGCACTGCTCCCTGTGTTCTTTTTGGGTCATGAAGGTTGGGTGAGGTAATTCATGCCGGTGAAAAGTGGTATCGATTCTGGGGTTGGTGGCGCATGCAGGATATTCTGGATCGTCTCTTGATGGTCTGCTGACCAGTTCAATAGAGGGATGTTTTGATGATAAACTGAATTTGAGATGTTAAAGGCTCTGGATTTTCTGTGCTTCCGGCTACTTTGTGCTCTTTGCGGGTTTGCTCTTGAAGAGAAACTGGACAAAGAACTCTTTCGAGTCCTCGTCCCAGAACCACCAGTAAGACTTCGACATTTGCTCAATTCCTGGCTGTTTATCGATTTCCTGCTTCGCTGGAATCGCTATAGTGATGTTGTCGTACGGCTCAGCTGATATCACAAGGTACTGCCAATTCAAAGGCTGGACATCTTCGTCGTCCTCGTAATCTGATTTGTGCTTTTGAAGAAACGACCGTGAGATGTTCTGGTTCTTTTCTGAAAGCTCAACCCCAGACATCAACCTGAAGAAGGGTTCCTTGACGGTGATGCGAGGTAGCTGTACTTGCACTAGTAGTCCCATCTGAAGCAGGTCCTGGTCTCTGATTTTCGTAGTTTTGAAAACAGGCTGCCCTATACTCTTCCACGACCTCTTGGGAATGTTGTTGATCGAGACGACGTTGCTCTCGCCTTTACTTTGTCTGTTCTGCTTCTCATCTAGAATCCTTCTTTTCTCGAGATTAAGGGCATGTTTTCTTCCGCCAATATGCGATATGTACGATGCCTCGTTGGTATGTGTAGTGAGGCAAAGACGACATTCTAGCACTCCGACGTGGTTTCTGAATACATATGGATCGTTCTCGAGGTCTAGGACTTGCGAAGTTAAAAGCTCTTTGATACGTCTCTTGGTGTGGAGGTTGGCCTCTGCAGTATCTGCTACTCCTCCGGCTCCTTTTTTGGAGTTAACACGCTCTGAGTAGTCCATGGTAGCGAATGCTTTGGTTATCTATAGTAGGTGATGAGGTCTCAAGCCGCGCACTATAGAGTACTTAGTTGATATGGCAGCGGTGGTGTATCAACGATTTGAGAAATAACAGGGTGCCAAAGAAAAGAAAGTGGTTCAGAAATGTAATACTAGACAAGCAGGCTACTGAAGAAATTGGTGAGATTCTTTGTTGGTGGTTGCCTAGGAAACGGAGTGTTTGACTGCCAGAAAGGCCAATTGTCTCATATTCCCTTCTTGTATACCCATTTGCTACTTTCATTTGAATTAGATGTGAGTCGTAGTCTCACCAGAGTAAAAGTCTTTTCGTACCCTTTCCATTTGACCTCGTCTTGACTGAACAGCCCACTGCGTGGTCCAGTCGTCGTTATCAGTTGGAGTTAGAAAACGCTCATTACTTCTGCTTGCTTCCCTTTTTCTTCGTCCACCTGAAGATGCTTCAATAAATGTTTTTATTTTATTTTACATAAACTCTGTGCTTGAGATCCAGTGGGCATTTTTAAGTTTACACCGTTTCGCAGCCATTCCAGCAAACTCACAAATCTACACTACAACCAGAATAATACACCACAAACGAAAAGCAAAAAACAAAAAACACCAATCCAATCCCAACTCTCCCCTTCTCTTTATAGACCTTTTATTTTTACCTAAAAACCCCATACAAGGATATTTCGTGGACCCTGTTAATCGCTCATGTGTTCGCGTATCTGCCTGAAGCCCTTTTAGGGGTCACCACCAAACCGACACTACAAGGAATTGCACACTCTTCAACCATATTTCCCAAAATCACAAAACATTCAAAAAGAACAAAATTCCGCCCTAAGGCTTTCTTCAAAAAATAATAGTGTGGACCCTGGTTGAGGCACGGGTGTAACACGTCTATCCATGCCGTGCAAATTGTCCCAAATTGGAAAGCTCAAAGCACTAATCTCAACTTGTTTCATCCGTCCGAGCAACTCATCCCACACAGACACCTCAAGCATGGAATCGCCCCAGCACGTTGGTGATAATACCGCTAATTCCATTAGCAACCAGTTGAGCGGGACTCATTTGCAGAAACCGGTCATCAAGCTTTCGTCTCCATCCGACTCGGCATCTTGGGTCTCTAAGGTTTACTCCACGGTTTATCTGGGACAGAACTTCATAGAAATTGACGTGAACATCCAGGCGCCAGTGAACGACGCCTCTTCAATCCAGATCTTGCGTCGTGTTCGGGACTCATACGTGAATGTCGTGCAACTTCTACAAGTTTTGGTCTCTTTGGGCCAATTCGACCAGGACCAGGTCGAAAGTTTTCTCGAAAACGACATCTTTTCTAACCCCCAGTATTTCCTGGGTAGTAGCGGCCCGAACAAGACCTTGTACAACGACTTGAGAACACACGAGACCGCTCAATTGCGTGGCATTTGGATACCTTATGACAAGGCCGTGCAACTTTCGCTCAATTATGGTATTTACGATATTGTCAAAAAAGTGCTTCTTGTCGACGTGCATGACTATGACAAGCTACCCAAGAAACCGGAGTCACCCCCTGTCTCTATCAAACGTGACGCGTATGAGGATATGGATTCCATGGACGGTTCTCCCACAAAGAAGAGGAAGACACAGCCTGCTGCTTCCCAGTCCCTCGTTAAGGCTGCTGCTGAGTCCAACACAAACTACCCTTACTGCTTGCCTCCGTCCACCTTCAAGGAAAAAGACGTTGACATTGTTCTGGAGGTGAAAATCAAGTTCAGCGAGATATTCAAAAATGAAGGCGAGCTCTCAACCGAGCTTTCTTCTAGCGACATCAAGAAAATGTTTCAAAGTATATTCGACAAGTGCTCAGCTCGCTTTCAGCTGTCTACGTCCATCTTGGACGTCCCATTGGACTCTCAAGGCAAAACCGCCTTACACTATGCCGCGACATTAGCATCCAACCTAGTGGGTATCTTTATTGAGCTTGGCATCAGCTCTCCTGTCCGCGGTGACAACGAGGGCGAGTCGCCCTTAATTTCGGCGATTCTGGTAACGAATGCAATGGAGAAAGGTAACTTTGTTCGCATGCTCGAAAATTGGCTCTGGCCTGACTTGTGGCTCTTCGACAACAAGCACAATTCCTTCCTACATCATCTTATCGTCCTGGCGACGAAGAAGTTTGACGCATCCAAGTTCTACCTCACTAAGATCATTACATGGATGATTCAGAACGTCGACAAGGAGAAGAATCTCAATAACCTTTGCACAAAGATAATCAATGCGCAAAACTTGGAAACCGGGGACACAGCGCTCCACCTTGCTGGTGAGCATGAAATCAAATGGTTTATCTACGTGCTTCTCGAATTGAGAGCTGACCCACAACTTGAGAATAAGACTGGCGTGAAGCCAGCCGACTTGGATTCCGTCAAGGAAGTGATGCAATTGCGTGAAAGCCATGAAGCTCACAAGGAGTCGGTAGCCGCTACCAAGTCTTTACTTGAAAGCCTTGGCGCGAGCTCAGACGACGATGAATACTTTTTGCAACTAATCCACACCGGCGTTGAATTCTGGGAGAAGACCAGGAACTACTCCGATGTCGGAAAGATGGAGGAAGTAAACGATATAACAGAGCTGAAGCAAAACGGCCAGAACGGCTCGTCGGATAACCTTTCACAATCGGAGAAGATCTTTAAATCCATTCAGGACTTAATGAGCAACACCAACGATGAATACCTGAAAATCATCAACAACAAAAAGAGAGAGATTAACAGCCTTAACCAGGAACTCCGAGGAGCAACTATCATCACTGCCAACAACAGGTTTGTCGCCAAAAAGGTTCTTGAAAAAGTGTCTCTTGTTGACACGATGAAGTTGCAGATGACCAACATCACCGAGAAGTTGCAGGTGTTGAAAAAGAAGCTTCCCGAGGAAGAGAAAGATGAGGATGTTTTCACCAACGACCTAGTGAACCCAGATTTGGTGAAGTTTGACGCGGACGAGCCTTTCATTATCAAGCCCATTTACGACAAACTCGCCAACAACGAGGAGGTTGAGTCGACAGATGAATTGTTGGAAACGCTACCGTCTGCGGAAGTGTTGCAAGCCCGTCTCCTGGCTTACAAGGAGGTAAATCTGGATCTCGAGAAGGAGTTGGAGAACTTGCTTAACTACAGCGCCCTTACAGCAAAGTTCAAGAAGGTTGTGAGTTATTGCACGGGCGTTGACATCAACGAGGTTGACGAACTACTTGACGGCTTGCTTGAAGCCGTTGAAGGACAGCAATGAGATCGTGAAAGAATTGTATTATGATAATCTAGTGCACATAAATAGAATGACGTATAAAGCAGAGACACCACCCATTTTTTAAACCAAGCCCTCGTACGCGTTCAACGAGTTCAACAAGGACGGGTCGTTCTTAACGATACGCTTGAAATCGCTGAACTCCAAGTAGTCAGAATTGGGGTCCTTGTCTGACAAGACAAAGAGCTTCTCAGCTCTGAGCTCAGGTGTGCTTTCGTTGTCCGGCAATGTGACCATAGGACCGACCATCTTGTAAATAGCAGAAGTGATCGCGAGAACCTCCTTGTAGTACACTTTTCCGTCTCGGTTGAGGTCGTATAGCTTGAAGCTGAACTCGAGTTTCTGGTTCACGTCACCACGAGCTGTGAGGGAAAGAGCCACGATGAATTCCTTGAAATCAATGAACTTGGAGTTGTCCGTGTCGAAAATACGAAATAAGTAGTGGCAGTAGTCGGTTGGGTCGCCAAAAGGGAAGAACTGTTTAAACACCTTAGCAAACTCCTCCTCTGAAAGTTGCCCACTGGGACAGTCACGTAGAAAACCCTTGTACCATTGCTGCAACTCCCGCTTATCAAAAAGCGTGCGTTCTCTTAGCAGCTTAAGCTCGTCTTTGGAAAGCTTGGACACTGCTTTTCCCATGCTGTGGTGGAGGTGTATATGAGAGCACTCTGTGTTGCGGTGCAGATAGGAAATACTTCGCACATTCTACATGGAGCGAGTTTCTCCACATCGCCAACTCTTCTTTATCTCATACACCATGTTCAGAAGATCGCTTCGTCTGCTTTCCTCCTCCACCCGGAGACTTGCGGATTACAAGAGAAAGGAGGCGCCTTCGTATAACGAGTTGGCGGCCCGGATCGACCCCATCGTGAGAACCGGAGAGACCATCGATGTCAAAAGAGCTCGTTTGGTTTACCAGTCCAGAAAGAGGGGTATCTTGGAAAGCGACTTGTTGTTGTCCCGGTTTGCCAAGAAGCACTTGCACAAGTTCACCTACGAGGAGCTTGACGAGTACGACAAGTTGTTGGATGAGCCCGACTGGGATATCTACTACTGGGCCACCAAGAACTACGACGTGACTCCTTTGCCCGACAAGTGGAAGGGCCTGAAGATCCTTGCTTTGTTGCAGAGGGATGCTGAGAACCCTGACCGGGAGATCATGAGAATGCCTGACTTGCACTAGTCCATGTACATACGAATCCACTATTTATTGGAACGAGTAGAACCGAAATAAGGGCAAAATAGCGTCTATTTAATATCAAGTGCGTTTTTGAATATCTGGCGAGCCTTGTGGCACAGTGTCAGTAAGCTGACTCTTGCGGCCTTTACTGCATGTTCCACATTTCTCTAGTTATCAAGAAACCACCATGTCTATAAAAGCAGATTCCGTGCCCGCCTCGATAAAAAAAGACATCAACGTCACTCCGTTTATTTCGAGAGCTGCAGAACTCCAGAACGTCCATCCTGTCGTCAGTTACTACTGCAAGGTGTACGTTCTTGAGCATATTCTCTCGAACAAGCTCCATACTACTGATAAGGAGGTGGAGGCCTTCACAATCGCTTTGCTTGAGGATACTGAGCAGATCAAGAACTCTACAGAAGACGAGGATCTTCATAAGATTCTCGCCAGCAGGCAATTGTCGTTGAATGTGCTGTTTGCGTTTGTCTTCAAGTTGTTCCTCAGTTCCCTTGAGGATGTGTCGAACTATGACGGCATCAACAAGATCCAGCTTGCCAGTAAGTTACGAGCATCAATCAATTTCATGACTTCGCTTAAGGTGTTTACGGGTGAAAGTGATGATTCGCTTGACTTTAGCGAGACGACAGGCAGCAAGTGTCAGGACAGAAGCGAGTTCATTGCGTTCATCAAGGAGAAAACGAAGGTGTTGAAATACCAATTGAGCAAGTTGATCAAGGATGAGCTTCCTGTGAAGGGCGAGGACGAGGATCTTGCCAAGTTGGAGGAGGAAGAGGAAGCAAAAGCGAACGATCAAGATGTACCTACGCTTCCGTCTGTGGACAAAGACGAGCCTTCGGAGTCCCAGGATCTGTCTACAGATTCCGCCAAGCCACCAGTTCTCCCTGCTTCTCCAGCAGACCCACCAAGTCTTCCCGCTTCTCCAGCTAAACCACCAAGTCTCCCTACTTCTCCAGCGAACGACGAATCGGACAACCCTCTACACCTTCCCGGTGCGCCAAAATACGACCCCGAAAGTGAACCTAATGCTGACGACGATGAGGAGGTTAAGTTACCTGGAGCTCCCAAGTTCTTGCCGGATGACGATTTGTCACAAATCAACAAGGACTCCTCAATAAAGGTTTTCCCGCCAGAGCCTAAAGATGAGCGTCCGGAAGAGAAGCAGCCTCCAAAGCCTTCTAGTAAGCCTGCTCCAGCGGGTAATCTCAAGCACCATAAGCCCATTACTAAAGAGAGCCTCAAGACGATTTTGAGTACCGGGGAGCAGATCACGCAGGCTCAAAAGCACGCCAAATTTGCTATTTCAGCACTCAACTACGAGGACATTGAAACTGCGGAGAAGGAGCTTTTGCAGGGGCTTGAGGTGCTACGTTTGATAAAGGAATCGAAAGAGTGAGTTTACTGAGGATGATGCTCTGTAAGAGGTCTGCTCTACGCCAAGCAAATAGAAAATTAATTGTCGTTAATACGCTGGGATTATACTGTTTAAAGTGGAGGGATCTTTGGGATCTTTGAAACCAAGCTGTGAGATATGGTGACACGGCGATACATTCAGATTTGGCCACAAAGCGGTTTTCTTAGACGGAGACCACAATCTCATGAATTAAATGAAGAGTCTAACTCAAACCAATTACAAAAGTGACTCTGGATCTGCAATGTTACCTCTTTGGCTCCATGGCTGCGAAATAGAGCCCCGGCTTTTTTCAGAATAGAGCCCATGATACGCAAACACTACGGCCACAAAAACTAGCTACACCCAATAATCTCATTTTGTCCATAATATTCAGATACACCAAGTGAAAGAATTGCTCCTCCAAGCCCTCCAAAACACAATAACACATGTCTTCCCCGGGCTGGGTTTCCCTACACCCGTGCACCACAGATCAGACGACCTCGTCGAAATCACCAAAGTTGCAACCACAGTTCTCGACTTCAAAACACCAAATACCCCAAAATGGTTCAAGCGCTCGCAGCTAAGGTCAAAAACGTCTTGAGCGGTGACACAGTCGTGCTTGTGCCCACGAAAACAGCGCAATTCCCCGTGCCAGAGCGTACTTTGACTCTTCAGTACGTTCGAGGCGATTCCTTCTTGGCCAAGAACTTCTTGCGCCAGTTGGTCATGGGCAAGGAGGTGAAATTCGAGGTGCTTTTCAAAATCCCAACCTCGGGAAAGGAGTTCGGTGACATCAAGGCGCCCATTTTCCTGTCGTTGATCGAGTACTTGTTGGAACATGGCATGGTCAAGCTCAAGGACAATATCCGTGTGGAGGACGAGGCCGAGGTGGAGTTTGTGGACAGGTTGAAGAAGGCTGAACTGCAAGCTCAGACCAAGAAGGTCGGCATTTGGGCACCCAAGTTTGTGGAGCCCGAGGTGGTGCCGTTATCTGAAGACATTATAGCGGCTTCTCAGAAGCTGCCATTGGCCACCATTGTGGAGAGGGTGATTAGCGGCGATCGTATTGTGGGCCGTATCTTGGTGGGCAAAAATAAGCATGTTGAGCAGCCATTGCTTTTGGCTGGTATCAAGACCCCCAGAACTGACGATCCCTCTCCAGCAGTGGTGAAGGTGGGCCAGCAGGCCAAGCAGTTTGTGGAGGACCGCCTTTTGACGAAATCTCAAATCAAGGTGACTGTTATTGGCCACAACCAGGCCGGCCTTCCTTTGGTTCTTGTGGAACACCCCTCGGGTAACAACATCCACGAGAAACTCTTAGAAAACGGTTTGGCTGAGGTCGTGGACTGGCAGTCGTCCTTAATTGGCTCTGCCATCATGAGCGGCTTACGTAAAGCCGAACAGACTGCCAAAGCCCTTGGAAAGGGCCAGCATGCCCTGGTTTCCGCTCCTCCTGCTGCCAAATCGTCCTCCAAGACATTGAGACCCGGTGTGACTGTGGAGAATGTCACCATCGCCAAGGTCGTTAACGGTGACACCTTCAGCGTACGTTTGCCCAACTCGGAGGAAATCACCGTGCAATTGGCGTCACTCAGATCTCCTAGACCCAACGATTCTACAGTGACGTCTAACTCGCAGCAGCAGCAGGCATTGGTTCAAATGGCCCGTGAGTACCTGAGGAATTTGGCCATTGGCAAGTCGGCATCAATGTACATTGACGGCTTCAGAGGAGCTAACCAGGAGCTCGGCTTGGACCTGAGGTTCTTGGTTTCGCTCAAAATCGGCGGTAAGGACGTTTCTGAGGAGATTGTGTCTCATGGCTACGCTACGGTTATCAAACACAACAAGCAGACCGCCGGCGAGCGGTCCATGAACTGGGACAAACTCGTGGAAATCGAGGAGGAACAGAAGAAGTTGGGCAAGAAGGGTGTGTACTTCAACGGTGACATCTCCAAGATTCTCACCATCGGCTCCAGAGTGGTGAATGCTTCTGAGAATGTGCAGAAGGCAAAGACGTTTTTCAACGGTTTCCAGAAGAAGGGGCGTATTTCGGGCTTCTACGTGGAGTACATCCCCAACGTGAACCGTGTGCGTTTGTACAACCCCAGGGAGGGAACGAAGTTAACGTTGATTTTGGGCGGCTTGTCCAACAAAGCTCAAGAATCCGGCTCCGAGGGCCTTGACTACATGAACAGAAAGTACTTGCAGAGAAATGTGGAGTTTGACGTCTACGACACCGACAAGATCGGTGGATTCATTGGTAACTTGTACGCCAATGCTCAGGCCTTGAAGCCGGTCCAAGTGGAGCTTTTGACCAGCGGCTTGGCCACCATCCACAATCTTGCCGTTTCATCCAACAAGTTCGCCGCTGAATTTGAAAACGCCGAGTCTTCAGCGAAGTCCAGCCGCAAGGGTATTTGGAAGGACTACGACGAGGAAAAGGCACTCAACGAGGCCAACGAGGCCAATGCCCGTTTGCAGCAGCTCAACTTGGAGGCCGCCAAACCCCAATTTTTCGATATCGAGATTGTGGACATCAGCAGCACGCAGATCTTGTCGTACCACTTGATCGACAGCGAGACAGCAGCCGTTTTCGCCCAGTTCAAGAAGAACTTCAACGACTTCCACACGCAGAATGCCAGCGCCAGCGCCAACTCCGCCGACCTTCCCGTCAACTTGACAAAGGGCCCTCGTAAAAACGAGATCGTGTCTGCCAAGTTTACCGAGAACGGAAAGTACTACCGTGCCAAGGTGTTGAACTACGACCGGAGCTCCAACAAGTACGAGGTGAAGCACGTGGACTTTGGCAATGTGGACCTGGTTGGTTTGGCCGACTTGAGGGCTCTCCCCAAGAAGTTTGGCCTCGACGTCATCAAGCCATTTGCACACACCTTGAAGTTGCAAAACATCACCTTGCCGCCAACTCAGCCCAACGACTACTTGACCGAGGCCATCTACGTTTTGGAAGACTTGACGTTCGACAAGAAGCTCGTGCTCAGCGGTCTTCCCTCGGCCACACCTGGCGTCGAGTTTGACGGTATTTTGTACGACGCCGAAAAGTCGCTCCACGACCAGAGCTACACCATCAACAAGCAGTTGGTGGAGGAGGGCTACGGTATCGTCGAGACCCGTGCACCAGCACATCTCAAGAGCTACGTGGACGAGATTGCTGGAATCGAGAAAAAGGCTAAAGACGCCCGTGTTGGGTGTTGGGAGCTTGGTGATATCACCCAAGGTGACGACGATTTCTAGGTGCGACAACTCCACACTGGGGAAGCCCCAGAATAGACCAAAAAGCCCAACGGGCCGCAGCAAAAGCATAAAAATATCCGAATCTCTAAAATTCTGACGAAAATTCCCCATTTTCTGTATACCCACATTCCTTCCATGGCCTTCCCAGCTTATCGGTAGTGGCGCGCCGGGTAACCGCGAACCCTCCGATATCGAAAATTTCGCCAGCTGGTGAACCTCACATACATACTACAGCTCACCATGAACCCAGCTATCACCAACTTGGCGCTCATGCTAGTCATGATGCAGGTCTCTCGTCGTTTGGATCTCGAGGACCCCGACATTTTGCTCTACGTCAGACTCGCCTACCTTGCGTGCCAAACCATTGCCTTTGGTGTGTGTCTCTATGTCAAGTTCACCATCAACAAGAAGAACGACTTGACCACCTTGAAGTACGTGGAGCCTGCCAACCCCATGGCTGGCCAGCCCGAGCCCAAGGCCGTCGTGACCACCGTCAAGGAGTACGACTTGAAGCAGATTGACCAGCAGATCAAGGGTCTCTTCAGCTCTTTGGCCATGATGGGCTTCATGCACGTCTACATGAAATACACCAACCCATTGGTCATGCAGAGCATTTCGACCGTGAAGGGTGCTTTGGAGACCAACATTGTCAAGATCCATTTGTGGGGTTCTGCGGCCTCTGGCGACTTGAAGAGACCATTCAAGGCTGCTCCAGGTTTGATGCAGATGTTGCAGGGTGCTGGCGGCGAGGTGAAGACCGATAAGGCCTCTATCGACGCTGCTGAGACCAGCGGTGCCGGTGGAATCAAGGAGGAGTAACTGTATACATTTAACGCTCCTATTTAAGAGAAGTCCGTGTAGAAGTCCGAAACCGTGTAGAAGGGCCGAGTAAACCAAAAGGCCACGTTTAGAGATCTAGTCCTCGATGTTTAAGTGACTAGGCTCGAGAAGGTATTAGTTCAAGCTTACTAGATGAACGTTTAGTGCAACAGTATCTACTTGAGGGCATCGTTTAATCAAGTGGATGATTCTCAAGCTTTAAGCTTCGTATCAGGCGTTCCATATAGACTGGTGCTGATTCTGAGCCAACAATTACAAGCTTCATACAAACAGGGTTTATGTACATGGGGTAGTGGTCTATATACGAATAGGACTCAGGATTCGGATCCTCGGAGACTCCATACCCGGCTGATCTTGTGTCTCTACCAGGATCCTCTCTAAGCCCTTTCCAGGTGAATCCCAACATCAACACTCTCCTTCAATACGCTAAAGTGAGCTGGGCTCGACGAGAATACACTCCTGGTCTTTGCCCCGAACAAAACCAATGGTGTCCAAAAGCTTCGTGCTCACGATGAGCTCTCTCACAGTCCATTTACCCTTGTTGTAGATTTCCGGCACCGCCTCGTTCATCGGGATAATCATATTCTCGTAAAGCTGTCTAAACTGCACCACCTCCGCCGGGTCCATCTCCGTTTCTGCGTCCATCTTCGTGAATGCCTTTTGGATCCACTTGGGCAAGAAATTCTCTTCTTCGTCTGCAGCGCTTTTGATGTACTCGTCACGGTTGTAACACCTAATGAGGTAGAGGAGCCAAATCTGGTCCATGAGCTGCTTCTCCACGATTTCCTCCCACGTCAGAACACCCATAGTGAGGAGAAGAGAACGCACAAACTTGTGGTCTCTCTTGTGAACGCTTTTTAGCGTGAGAAGGTTATTTTTGTGTTCGTCCAAGAGTGCCTTTTCCATGCGCTTGATGTGCTTTACTGCCGAGTCCATGATTTTCTTCTGCAGCTTGAGGTAAATTCTTGTGTTGACGGTGTTGAGGTTCTTGGAGTCTGCCAGAAGCTTGCCATAGTCGAGAAGGGCCGCTTTAGACTCCACAGCCTGACGCAAATGATTGAGGCCGCTGAGTTGCATTCTGATGCTGAGACTGGTTTCCCACTTGGACTTGACCAACCACTGGAAAAGCAACACTAAGTTATCAGGCACATGCTGCTTGGTGATGAAAAATAAAAGCCCGTCTTTGTAGTCGTCGTAATTTTCGTTCTTGTCGGTTTGCACGACTGAAGTGGTGTAGTCGGAGATTTTGGGCAACTTCATGCCGTTCTTCTCCAACTCAGGCAACATTTCAAGCGGCACCTTCACTTTGAGCGCCACAGAGTCTGCCTCGTTGTTATCCAAACAAAAGCCGTAAGCCAAAAGAAGCTCCTCGTTGCCTTTCTGCCCGTAGTTGTTGAAGAGCTGGTCCCCCGCTTTCAATGGAGAGTTGGTGGAGAACACGAACTTGTCGTTTTCAACGGACCAAACCACCTTGGCTTCAGGACTATGGTTGAGCAAATCGATGATAGGCAACAAGATGGCGCTGTCCTCCTGCTGGTAGTTCACAGGGTCGGTGGAACTTTCCTTAAGAAGGTAGCCTGGAAACGAGCGCAGCTTGAAAATCATCGAAGCCCAGAGATAGCTGGGAAACGACGTCCAGTTATCGAAAGCGGCGCCTTCTCCGATAATATACGCGTGGAGCTCCTCGTCAGTGTGGAACTTCTGCTCGTAGTAGAACTTCATGTTCACGAAATGGTCTTTTGGTTTCTCGATGCTGTCGGGCAAGATACTGATCACCAGCCACCATTCCTCGACGATTTTGGCGATGTTTTCCCTTAAAGAGCTGCCCAAATTGGAGCCTTTGAGCCTAGCGGTCTCTTCAGGAGCCCATAAGTATGGACTGGCCCTCATTTCGGGGAACTGGGGAAGCGCAGAAATGTACGCCTTGAAAGGGGATTTGTCCACCTGGAAGCGGCTGTATGCCAAGAAGAGCTTGGTGACGGCGTTGATGTTTTGTGTTTTTGGGACAATTTCCCGGATTTCCTCGCCAAAGCCTTCGATGGCATCGCTGAGTTTGAAAGCTATAGAGACCGGGATTTTCACGGAGGCGGAAGACACATCGGACTTGGCAATTCCAGCGTATCCAGCGTCTTCGGAACTTTCAAATTCAATGCCCGAAGAAACGCTGCTTCCCTTTTCGGTGGCCCATTCGAGAAGGTTCTTCAATGTCGCCATCTTGCGGTTGATAATCCCAATTAGCCACGATGAGCTGGGGCAAAAAGTGTGATTTAGTGGGGTTTTGGGGTCGTTCTAGTAATTGAAAGAACGGTTATGGAGTTTTGCAAACTGGGTGGGAAAGAAAGATGTGGCAGTGTGTTGCCTTTATATGGTGATGGAGGTTGAGTATGCGCAGGTGAGGTCATTTGGGGTTACAAAACTGGGGATGCAATTTGGGATGCAATTTGGGATGCAATTTGGGATGCAATTTGGGATGGGAGATGCTGGGTTGAGATTGAGTAGAAAGGATGTGAGAATTGAGTATTTGGGAAATTTCTGGAATGGATATATTGGGGAATTTCGGACTTTAGGATTTGTAGGTGTACGGCTAGAGAGATGAGGAGGGACTAAGTATGGAGTTTTATGCCTTTCTTTTTTTTTTTTGTCCATCGACTTATCTGAATTCTATAGCACTATTTATCTAGAAGTAGAGTAGGGCTCTATCGGTTGGAAATATCGCCTCACAAGTTGACTACTTATTCCTGGTGGGTCAATGGGTGCAAATTGGATTTTCGCATCAGTCAGCTCTTCGACAGATCTTTTTGTTGAAGCCAGTTTCATAGAGGTGTTCAAATGGCCGAAAAGTTCGAGTACCACCAATTCCAACGAGAAAATCAGCCCTTTAAAAAGCAGAGTAAACAGCTTTATTCTTGTGGATCTCACTGCGATGATAAGGAATCGTTTTAGAAGACCACTGAGAGATACGCAGGTTCTGTTGTATCATCACTGAAAGCCCCAGAGCACGAATGGAATAAGAAACCTAGTATTTCCATCCAAGATTGGATTCTCCGGTCCTTTTTCGTGTCACATGTAATTCAGAATCGACGAATCTGAACTGTCCTACTAGTTAATTCCTCTGAACACATTGAGCCCGAACAGTCTCTCAAAATTCCGTAACCAAGCGACCTTTCAGAATCTCTCCCCAGAACTACAAATGAAATTATATTGCCAAATCCAAATCAACATCGTATAATCGTCCTGGTGGTCAACTATCATTTCCTGCATATGCCACCAGCATCACCCCATCAAGACGTTCGCTTTAAACTACTACCACACCATGCTTCCCATATTACGTCGCCAGCTGCTTTTGCGGGCCCCATTACTATCCAGCCGTTTTCTTCACGTGTCAAGGATCCTGTTGAACCAAAAAAGTCCTGAAAACTCCACCAATGAGCCCGAAAAATTCGTCGACCAAAAGTCACAACCAAACTACAAAAAAAGACCGCTAAGCCGGGTGGCTATCGGCGGATCGCTGCAGCTGAAGAAGCTTCCGGTATCCAAGGGTATTGAATTTGCCGCCTGGAGAGCCGTGATTGTGCTTATCATCGGTGGAGGTATCTTCACATGGTGGTTTTCCAGAGAGAAAGAGAAGTTGAGGCTCCAGAAAGAGGTGGAGGCCAAGAGGGGCGTGGGAAAGCCCTTGATTGGTGGAAACTTCACGTTGATGGACGAACAAGGAAATAAGTTCACCCACGAGAACTTGAAAAACGACCAGAAGAAGTTCTCCATTCTCTACTTTGGCTTCACCCATTGCCCTGATGTGTGCCCAGACGAGTTGGACAAGTTGGGCGAAATGCTTGAGGACTTGAAGAAAAACCTGGGTATTGAGTTGCAGCCCGTTTTCATCACTTGTGACCCAGCCAGAGACAGTCCCAGCGTTATCAAGCAGTATCTTGAAGATTTCCACCCCAGCATCATTGGCTTGACTGGTACGTATGAGCAGGTCAAGAACGTGTGCAAAAAATACAGAGTGTACTTCTCCACGCCTCCAGACGTGAAGCCTGGCCAGGACTACTTGGTGGACCACTCGATTTTCTTCTATCTTATGGACTGTGAGGGTAACTTTGTGGATGTGATTGGACGTGAGGTGGATGCTAAGCTGGGGGCCGAAAAGATCAAGAAGTATGTGGAGTCGTTCATTCCCGAGGCCGAGAGAGAGGCCCGCAAAAACTCCTGGTTGGGTTTCCTCTACAAATAGAATGGTGGATAGCCATTCTGCCATATACGCATGTAAATAGAATATAGTGATGACAGTTCGCCACTAAAAAATGCTGTTGGTATATTTGATGTAGTGCCTTCGTTATAATTAAGAGAGAGGATAAAGTGCCTGTTTGTTAAAGGGATCGATTTCTGGCTTAGAAAATCTTCCAGAATTCGAAGATTCAATCCATACTAATATCTCTCTCTCTATGGCCTTGCAGCCGCATTCACGCACGAAATAAACTTGTGCCTGCTTACAAAGGACCCACTTTGACGGCCCGCATATTATGCGCTTAGGTACTCCCTACCTGAGGGTTTAAAAAAGACAAAGCAAAATTTTCTCTTCATACACCTTCTTTTCAATGGCAGAAGAAAAAGGCTCCATTGTGAGCGAGTATGAAGAGTCCGAAAACAAGTTCACCGGCATCACTGGATCCAAGTACCTCCTGTGGTTGTACAAGCTCGATAACCTCGGGGTCGAAATCAGAGGCATAGAAAGAGTCTCACCCGAAGAGCGGGCCTCCAGTGGAAAATGGAACCTGTTTGTTCAAGTGATAGGTCTCTGGTTAGCTGCCTGTGGCGGTGTCACCACCATGTCGTCCTTTTTCCTACCGACTTTGGTGTACCAGTTGGACCTCAAGAATGCACTAGTAGCATCACTTATCGGCGTGAATGTGGGAAATCTTGTACCTGCTTACACGTCTACCATGGGCCCTCAGTCGGGCTGTCGTCAAATGGTCACGGCCCGTTTCTTATTTGGCCAGTGGTTTGTGAAAATCGTGGCTATTATCGTCATCATCGGAGGAATCGGATGGTCTGTGATCAATTGTGTGGCAGGAGGCCAGATTCTCTCTGCAATCAGCAAT
Organism: Candidozyma heveicola; assembly: GCA_003708405.2. Taxonomy (NCBI): domain Eukaryota; kingdom Fungi; phylum Ascomycota; class Pichiomycetes; order Serinales; family Metschnikowiaceae; genus Candidozyma; species Candidozyma heveicola. The sequence goes on from PPOB02000001.1 coordinate 1,369,973, forward strand.
GCCAAATTGGAGGCGGGAATCGCTGTGGTGACGGTGGTCAGCTGGATCATCGGCGTATTCGGAATCAGGGTTCTCCTCAAGTTTCAGACGATTTTGGCCATTCCCACAAACGTGGCGATTCTTCTATTCTACATTGTGACTTGCAAGCAGATAGGAAGGATTTCGGATACGAACCAGGCCATCAAGGAGTTGAAAATTGACCTGCAAACGAACACAGGCCAGTGGCTTTCGGTGTTTGCTTTGGCCTATTCGGTTACGTCAACATGGGCCCTGGGAGCTTCTGACTACTACATTCTTTTCCCAGACAAGACACCGTCTTGGCAGGTATTTTTGCTCACCTTCCTCGGGATCTCGATTCCTTCCAATTTTGCTGCTGTCTGCTCTATACTAGCAGGAGCCATTGCATACACATATACACCGTGGTCTGATAACTACGATGCATACGGAAACGGAGGTATCATTGCCTCTGCATTTGAACCGTGGCATGGTTTTGGCAAGTTTGTTGTTGTGGTTTTGTTTCTCTCTGTCATCTGCAACAACATCATGAACACATACTCATGTGCGCTTGAATTCCAGCTTATCGACACAAGATTGACTTATGTCCCTCGCTGGGTCTGGACTACGTTGGTAGCGGTGATCTATCTTGTTCTTGCGTTGGCTGGAAAAGAGCACCTCAACAATATCCTCAGTAACTTCTTGCCCATGCTTGGTTACTGGATTACGATCTATATCACGCTTCTTTTGGAGAAAAACTTGATATTCCGAAGCACCAGCGCCGCCAGAAGACTACATTATAACGAGTTCGATGGCACGGATAAAGAGAGCATTTCCACGGCGTACAATTGGAAGAACTGGAATAAACCGCAGTTTCGGAGTATGGGTCTTGCAGCCACATTTGCATTTTTGTGTGGAGTTGCTGGCGCCGTTTTGGGCATGAACCAGGTGTACTACATTGGGGTTTTGGCAGACAAAGTGGGTCAACAAGGCGCCGACCTCGGTATATGGATGTGCATTGGCTTTGCTGGTATAGTGTATCCTCCAGTGCGTTTCCTTGAATTGAAGAAGTTTGGCAGGTGATCTAGATGGGTTGGACTCAGGGGAGGAGTGGTTGCGTTGGTTTCCTTAATGAATACATTTGAAATATTACCTTCGAATTGGATACCACCAGGGCTTATTAACTTCCATTTTTTCTTGGGATTTCAGAGCTTTGGTTCATGGCAAGTATGAAACTCGGATCAAGTGTTGCATATATAGACTTAATTTTATAGACTTGTGGAAATCGTTGTAGATGACACTTGTGTGTTCTGGGATTCATGTAATTGGGAAGTTCACAGAACTGGGAACCTGGAACCAATGGGTTGACGGTTGAGCTACATGCTAAGAGTGTTTTTCTTTTTTGCCTCTTAACCTCTTTTCAATGACTTTGAAATTTCAAAGCAAACGAGGTCAACAAAAGAGAGGGTAGGCAGCTCAATCTTAGAGAAAAGACACCCACACGGAAACAGGCAGCCTGTCCAATTCCCTGGCAGTTGCTGCATAGATCTAGGGCACCTAATGGGAACAAAATGAAAGGTCGTTGAACAAATATCGCATCAAAGTTAGCTCTGAATTCTGAAGCTATATAGAAAACCAGAAGAGTTCAGAATCTTTCATTGGTCACTGGCTCTCTTTTACACGACTACCTGTGGCAATAGACTTGTGCTCACAGCTTAGGCTTAAAGACAAATTCGGCCATATAAGGTCTTTTAAGAATTTTAAAGAGCTGAAGAGGTTTGGTAAGGTCCCATAGTTGTCTCTGTGCATAATAAAGACATATGAAGAGGGGGCAATTTCTGGGGAAGTTTTGAGACGCAGTAGACTTTAAAACATGGTGAAAGAAAGACACCTCGTTAATTCCTGAGAATTTTGAAGTGAATATAAAAACCGACTCATCATATAGAATTGATGTCAAAATCCTTGCTCGGCTTTAGAAACCTCGCATTAAACTATGCGTAAACACGCATGAACATATTGCAAAATTACGAGGTCTATACACCGGTACACCTGAATGCATCAACACTACCGTGTAACAAGTAAATACAAGAACAATTGAGGTACCTGACAGTCTTTTATGGAACTGGAACTATATTGAAGTTTTGCGGCAAGTTTAATATAGAGATTA